>NQII01007490.1:29934-91602 GCA_002778355.1 Clitarchus hookeri
AAACTCTCGTGATTCCGAGAAATTGATACATGAAATGCATTAATTATAATCGCTCACTGCTAGCTGGTTATTGGTTCTGGATTTAAAATGTAAATGAATCGTTGTTAGGTATGCGATAGGAAAATTTTAGCAACAAGTCACTTCCACATGTGGATACGCACAAAGAAACTTTTGGTAAAGTAACCAATTGTTCCGTTTTCAGTTTGGATACGCCACAGGAAACAATTAGGTATTTTTATAAATGTTTTTAAAAGATAAATGAATACGTGAATCGGAACAAATGAGGCTTGGTGGCAATTTCCACCTGTCCTCTTGGATATGCAAACCCACCGCTTTTCAATTCAAGTCGTTTTTCATGTGGATACGCACAAAGAAACTTTTGGTAAAGTAACCAATTGTTCCGTTTTCAGTTTGGATACGCCACAGGAAACAATTAGGAATTTTTATAAATGCTTTTAAAAGATAAATGAATATGCGAATCGGAACAAATGAGGCTTGGTGGCAATTTCCACCTGTCGTTTTGGATATGCAACCCCACCAGTTTTAAATTCGGGTCGTTTTTCATGTGGATACGCACAAAGAAATTTTGGTAAAAAGCAGGTAATTACAGGCAGGCCTGGATACGCAGGAAGAAATTTTGCATTTGTTTTGGCCTTCTCAGGACTTAGTTTGGATACGAAATCGACGACTTTTTGGGTGGATTTTATGTATCATTGGATACGTAATATAATGTTTTTTTGGTGATTTGGATACGCAATACGAAATAATCACCCCGAGTAATCCTTATATTGCTTTATTGAATGATCGTGTATATTATTCTCTTGCGTTTGAATCAGACAAAAATGCATGTCCAAAAGGTAATCATATTATTTGTCCAGGTAATGTGCCCACTTACTCAGTTAATAAATTCCACTGTTTGATCATCCTACTTCTTAGTTATGCTAATAGCGATCACTTCGTAAACAAGAAATCTTAGATAAATACTTTCCTGAAGTTTTTATAAGAAGCGAAGTTGGTAATGCCTGGATTTAAAGCATTACATCTAAAGTAAAAATTACTACATTATGTCCCGATAAAACAGGCATATTTACAAAGGAAATGTGGCTGTCTTCCTAAGGAATTATATTCCAGGTATGTAACTACACAATTTAAGTAATTATTTACTATTGCTACCGCACATTAATCAAATTAGCAATGTTAAATTCGGAATTTCGCAAATTCATATACCAATGTTGGAAAGTTTGTTAACAAAGGAAGAAAAAGTTTTACTGGTTAACTTCCAATCTACTCTTCGCGAATTCTATAGAATTCAGACAGAAAAAATAACGATACAAATTTATTAAGAACGGAACTAAGCCAAGTGAAATTAGCTAAAATGGTATACAAATGTAATACTAAAGAAACCATTTTTTACAATATTCGCAATCTGTTTGTACTTTATTGCAGTAAAAATGAATTTTTTTGAGACATCAAGTTAGTACACTGGACAGCCAAAAAACTGGTATAGGCGTGCGTATGCAAATAACAGAGGTACGGGACCAATCATATTAACGCATTGCGGTCGGCAGCGCCTGTATTAGACAACAAGCGTCTGGCAAAGTTGCTAGATCGGATACTGCTGCTACAATGGTANTTCAGTTTGGATACGCCACAGGAAACAATTAGGTATTTTTATAAATGTTTTTAAAAGATAAATGAATATGCGAATTGGAACAAATGAGGCTTGGTGGCAATTTCCACATGTCGTTTTGGATATGCAACCCCACCACTTTTAAATTCGGGTCGTTTTTCATGTGGATACGCACAAAGAAATTTTTGGTAAAAAGCAGGTAATTACAGGCAGGCTGGATACGCAGGAAGAAATTTTGCATTTGTTTTGGCCTTCTAAGGACTTAGTTTGGATACGAAATAGACGACTTTTTGGGTGGATTTTATGTATCATTGGATACGTAATATAATGTTTTTTTGGTGATTTGGATACGCAATACGAAATAATCACCCCGAGTAATCCTTATATTGCTTTATTGAATAATCGTGTATATTATTCTCTTGCGTTTGAATCAGACAAAAATGCATGTCCAAAAGGTAATCATATTATTTGTCCAGGTAATGTGCCCACTTACTCAGTTAATAAACTCCACTGTTTGATCATCCTACTTCTTAGTTATGCTAATAGCGATCACTTCGTAAACATGAAATCTTAGATAAATACTTTCCTAAAGTTTTTATAAGAAGCGAAGTTGGTAATGCCTGGATTTAAAGCATTACATCTAAAGTAAAAATTACTACATTATGTCCCGATAAAACAGGCATATTTACAAAGGAAATGTGGCTGTCTTCCTAAGGAATTATATTCCAGGTATGTAACTACACAATTTAAGTAATTATTTACTATTGCTACCGCATATTAATCAAATTAGCAATGTTAAATTCGGAATTTCGCAAATTCATATACCGATGTTGGAAAGTTTGTTAACAAAGGAAGAAAAAGTTTTACTGGTTAACTTCCAATCTACTCTTCGCGAATTCTATAGAATTCAGACAGAAAAAATAACGATACAAATGTATTAAGAACGGAACTAAGCCAAGTTAAATTAGCTAAAATGGTATACAAATGTAATACTAAAGAAACCATTTTTTACAATATTCGCAATCTGTTTGTACTTTATTGCAGTAAAAATGAATTTTTTTGAGACATCAAGTTAGTACACTGGACAGCCAAAAAACTGGTATAGGCATGCGTATGCAAATAACAGAGGTACGGGACCAATCACATTAACGCAATGCGGTCGGCAGCGCCTGTATTAGACAACAAGCGTCTGGCAAAGTTGCTAGATCGGATACTGCTGCTACAATGGTANTGCGGTCGGCAGCGCCTGTATTAGACAACAAGCGTCTGGCAAAGTTGCTAGATCGGATACTGCTGCTACAATGGTATATAATCAATATTTAAGACAGTTTGAACGTGTTCTTATAGTCGGCGCACGAGAGATGGGACATAGCATATCCGTGGTAGCGATAAAATTAGGATTTTCGCGTACTACTATTTCACGAGTGTACCCATAATATAGGGAATCCGGTAAAACATCAAATCTTCGACATCGTTGCGGCCGGAAAAGATTGTGAACGAACGGGACAATCGACGACTGACGAGAATCAGTAAATGTGACAGACGTGCAACCCTTTCTCAAATTGGCGCAGGTTTCAATACTTGGGCATCAAGAAGTGTCCGCGTGCGAAATATTACACGGACCATCATTGATATGGGCTTTCGGAGTTGAAGGCCCACTCGTGTACCGTTTTTGACTGCACCACACAAAGCTTTACGTCTCGCCTGGGCCCGCCAACACCGCCATTGGACTGTTGATGACTGGAAACACTTTGCCTGGTCTGACGAGTCTCGTTTCCAATTGTATCGGGCGGATGGACGTGTATGGATATGGAGACATCCTCATGAATACATGGACCCTACATGTCAACAGGGGACTGTTCAAGCTGGTGGAGGCTCTGTCATGGTATGGGGCGTGTGCATTTGGCGTGAAGTGGAAACCCTGATACGTCTAGATACGACTATGATAGGTGACAGATACGTAAGCATCCTGTCTGATCGTCTGCACCCATTCATCTCCATTGTGCATTCCGACCGACATGGGCAATTCCAGCAGGACAATGCGACACCCCACACGTTGAGAGTTGCTACCGAGTGGCTCCAGGAACACTCTTTTGACTTAAGATTTTTCCACTGGCCACCTAAACCACCAGGCATGAACATTATTGAGCATTTCTGGGATGCTTTGCAATGTGCTGTTCAGAAGAGATCTCCACCACCTCGCACTCATATGTATTTGTGGACTGCCCTGCAGGATTCATGGTGTGAATTGCCTCCTGCATACCTTCAGACATTAGTCGAGTCCCTGCCACATCGTCTTGCGGCACTTCTGCGTGATCGTGGGGTCCTACACGATATAAGGCAGGTATACCAGCTTTTTTGGCTCTTAAGTGTATATTCATCAGAAGGTGGATGCGCTTTCCAAAAACCCCAGAACTTCTTTCTCACCTACCCAAAAAGATAGATAGACAGAGAGAGAGAGAGAGAGAGAGAGAGAGAGCGACAGAGATAGTATGAAGCCGTTTTGCAAATTCAAGATCAGACCGATCACGACCACTCTGCACGAACAAAATCTTAGAATAAGGGACATTTATTCTAAGTGTCTTCTAGACAAAATTACATTTAGGCCAAGTGACTTTAAGACCAAGTGACTTTTAGGTCAATTGAATTTTAGGTCAAGTGATTTTAGACCAAATTACTTTGAGGGCAAGTGCAGTTTAGGCCGACTGACTTTGAGGCCAATTGACTCTAATGCTTAGTGACTTATAGGACAAGTAAATATAAGGCCAATAAATTTTAAGCTAAGTGACTTTTAGGCCAATTAATTTTATTTCAAGTGAATTTTACGCCATGTGCCTTTCACCCATGTGGTTTTTAGGCCAAGGGGATTTTAGGCTAATTTAATTTAAGACTAGGTAACATTTAGACCAAATGATTTTATTCCAAAGGACTAAGACTTTGTGAATTTTAGGCCAAATGAGTTTAAGGCAAAATTTCTGTTAGCGAAATTTTTTTTTTTCTGTAATTTTAGGCTAAATGGCTTTTGGGCCAAGTGATTTTTAGGCCAAGTGAAGCGCTTACATTTTGAAGCAAATTGTAAGTATGTCTGGTATAAATGTTTTGTAAGATTGAGATATTTCAATATATTTAGGTCGCTGTTCTCTAATTACAGTATGATGGTGTGGTGTTTGTGATTATTTACCAGTTATGCCGACATACTACAATATGGTCGTTATGATGGTGTATTTTTGTATGCTGGTATATTGACATGGCTTGTGTAGCTGGCTGCCTTAATTGTTGCAGTGTCCTTGGCAACACAAGCTTGTAGTCATTCTCAAATATACACACTAAAGTTACTGGCAATGTTAAAATTGATTAAGTTATAATAAGTATAACGAAATGAGATTGCTAAGCCAATTCTTGTTATGAAATTTTTTGTGTTGTGTCACAGGCATGAACTCCGTAAAATTTTTATTACTTATCGTTAGCTTTGTTTGCATGACAGGCGAATGACCAGAAGTACGCGTATAGCAGCAAGGAACAGAATCGAAACTGGCGTTTACAAAATTGAATTCAATCTGAATGCCACCAACCTAATGGAAAATAAAAATCAGCATGCAGTTTCAACTGCACTTGCCAGACACTAATAAATCTAGACGAGAGTTTTCTAAACCATGATGTTTCCGTGTGACACAAAGCCTGTTTGCAAGGCGTCACGGACATAATAAGGAGCAAGATAGTTAACAGTAGCATGAAGAGTGACCTGGCTCTGAGGTGGAATGGCAGGGGACAGGTGTAGGGTCGCACTTGCGCACGCTTCCTGCGGGAAGGTGAAACCACCGTCAGGTCACCCACCAATGTCCTGACTAGATATTCTCTCTCATCACGCAGCCACGAATCTCGCCGCAACTTTGTTTGACCTGCGCTGCTGTTGCGGCAGTGCTCTCTCTCTGACACCCCTGAGCTCGGCACGTGATCTGTGTAACGGACTTTGTGCACGCACAGATTACGATCAGCCTTACTTTATTCGTGCCCTTTCTCGCCACCCAACTAACTAACTGCTGCGTTAAGTCTATCTTAGCTAGGCGCTGTTGCAGACAATCCACACAGTGCTAGTAAAATAGACTGCTTATTTTGAAATTATTCACAAGCATTGTAAAAAAATATATAAATTACAAAATATTATTATTTTTTGGTAACATTTTTTATAAATTATTTTATACCTAAAAATATTTAAAAAATTACGATTTCAAACTTTTCGAAACAACAAATGATAATATAACTACTTAAACTATGAAATCATTTAAATTGTATGCCGGTTTCTTACTTTAATAAAGATAGTTTTTAATGTTTAAATTTAATAAGAACTTATGTTTACTTAATTTCGTTGTGTTACATTACAGGTTTATTTTTCTTAATTAATTGCACATTTTTAATTTCCATTTTATATTTGCCAGTTTAGTTTCAATAAAATTGTCACTGAAATGTAAACACTTTAATATGGTGAAATCCATATTTTATTATCTTTAAATAATATTATGTGTACATTTTTGAAGAACAATGTTTCTATGGCACATGCATAAAATAATTAAATTTCTCTACCTTATTAACTGGATGCTCCAAAATCAGCAATAATATACTGCCATTGATACAGAGATAGAACAAGGCAATAATGCAGATTATCCCAGAAGGATTACCATGGTTTAAATGATAACTTTGTAACTAATATCCCTACGGAAACAAGATACGTTTTGAAACTCATATAACCATTATGATATATTTATTCCAAGGGATTTCTTTTTCTTTTTCTGTTCGTATGAATGATTTTTACGTCACAATTCCATCGCAAGCAGCACAAACCCTGCTGAGTCAATAAGTTGGTGTGAGTAGAAGAAAACGCAGCGTGTGTTGTGTGGCTACCTGAAACTAAATCGCCAACCAAAGTTTAACTAAATTCCAGAGCAACGAATGGAGAAGAGCCGCCTCATGGATAGAAAAACTTATATCTTCAGGCACAGATGAATAAGGAAAATCGTTGGGTGACCGTCGAAATCTGAAAAGATTGTGGACAACACTGGCACAGCCTTCACCAGTTCCCCAGTTAGTATAAAAAACTTCACATGAGGTCCACGTACCGAAGACTACAGTGCACAGTATGATAAACCATCGTCTGAAATTGCAAGTGCACTTAATTAAAATTTTGAACAATTTGAAACCAGAGGATTTTGAATGTCGTAAACAATTTGCGAAAAACAAATTCCACCATATAGCATAAAATTAACATTTATGGCAGTAAACGTTATTTGTACATGAAACCTCGCTTCATTTGTGCGATGTTCTCAATAAGCGCCTATTTTGGAATCGGTAAAGCCGCATCAGTTGCTTCCGCAAATCTTCCAGCAAAAAATGGATCTCCAGTGTAACAACGGCCCTAAGAGCGGTGAATCTACATTATCCTCAGATTCAGAATAGTATTATTTATATTTTTTCTAAACTTGTTTAGTCAGAGCACTGTGAATCAGTCGTTTTGCCCATGATAAATATATCTTTAATAATGTTTGGCTTTTGCAAGTATTCTAGAAAGTGTGTTAACAATTGTCACCATCTGAGTGTGTGATTAAAAAAGGAAACATACTTATGATAAATAAGAGACTAAATATCTGTATCTTAAGCGCACTGCTATTCATTATGTCAACAACGCAGAGGGATGACTAAATGAAACCATAAGATAAGTAATTTTTACTTCTTGAAATATTGTGGGCAAGGAGCTGTAAATATGCCTAGTCGTAGTTTACAAGACGTCTGGCTCATGGGATGAGGAGGATGAACAAATATAGTATGTATAATTTAACGTCCCGTGAACAGTGACGTCATTTCACTAAGCAAGTTGCTGAGAGAAGCAAGTACGTGGAAGGAATCGGCAATGACCTGTAATAAAGAACCATCCCAGGATTCGCCTTCAGTGATCTCGGAAAAAAACACGTAGAACAGAAATCAGTATAGCTGGGACGGGAATCAAACCCGGTTCCTTCCGAATACTAGTACGGTTTTTTGCCACTGCGACACCTCACTGGGGGAATAACAAGCAATAAAAAGGATATGTTCACTAACAAGTCAGTCACTGTGTAATTATATATCATGGTACTATGTCACTCTCAGCTCCCAGCCACTTGTGCCGAACTGAGCGACTACGCCGTTACCCGCACGAGATGCAGTGCTTCCTTCAGACACTACAAATTTTTTGTTGGAGGTAACTTACATTTTTTTACTGTGGTACGTATAAAGTGAAATTGTGTGATTTTCTTTATACGCTGTTTTTTTTTGCGGTGGATTGAAAATTATTATCTTGCGGACACATCACACTTTTTTGGTGATCATTAAATGAGCATTACGTTTGGTAACCATTGAAATACTGTTGTATATTCCCTAAAAAACAATTTCTTTTTTACTACAATATTAGTAGAATGAATTTAAATATAATATTTTGTTGTTGCCAGAAATTTCTACTAGTACATTTAGGGTTTATATGTGACAGACACACAGTGTTGTTATGTGACGAGTTACAAGTCATTGGATTTCTTGTATCTATTACAATTCCAGCAATTTCAACTTGTAAAGAATAAAATTTGAAAACAATTAATTCGTGCTTGTAATCGGAATACAGATCATGAATTGTAATCGCTACAATTGAGTAATAATTACATTGCATTTATTTACCGTCACCTTTTCTCCTGCCGATGTGTTTCGGATAAAATTTTGAACATGAAGAAATACCGCAATGTATGTAGTAGCGACGATAACCTTACGATCGAATACAGAACATCAAAGGACAAAACACAGAAGTGGCTTATCAGGTTCTAGTAATCATTGCCTACTTGCTTCCACTTGCAGCGCGTTTTTTCCTGTGTACTTCGTTTATTTGTGTCCACTACTCGCAATCACGGAAGGTAATCAAAGAAAAATAAACTATGAATTCAAAAGCTGATGAAGAAAATGAAGATACGATTTTTCCGTTTCCGTACTTTGAAAAACATTTTCAGCTCTCTAGGAAGCAGAGCAAGGAGAATATGTCTGTGATGTGTAAATTATGTCTGGGAAACAAGTTACTCTTATCAGCATGAAGCACTGCCTTGACTATAAGGAAAAACATCACGGTAAGGAAACAAGATAATTCATTTTATAAATTGGATGTTTTTAACAAAGTTATTTATTTATTTCGTGATGCCGTTTGGTTTTTTATAGCATTTTTGACATTTTTTATTCAACACATGTGTAATATTTCCAGACAATAGGCTTGTTTTGTTCATACTGCAGTATATAATATAAATACTTACAATTGCAGTTTGCGACGACACCTTTCATGTGAATATTTTTTTTTTGTGTTTAAAATTTATGAAACCTCTATTTCTTTCTAACGAAAAAATTATACTAACTTGATTTTATCTTGTTAACTAAGTGATGTACAATTAATACTATACTTTAAAAATCGAGCGTGCTTAATTTTAATATATAAGTTTGGAGCTTTTTTTGAGAAGCGAGCATAAGTCATACCAATATTGTAGTGCATAAGTACCACTTTGAGTGCGAAATATCTTGGTGGTGTTTATTCACTGCACTTGCATCACTTTAGTTGGGGATTACAGAGACCAGGATAAATGTAAGATTAAATAATATTAATACATATTAAGTTAGTGTAAAAAGGTGAAATAACAGTTAAGGGATTTCAGTTAAAAGTTTAACTGGGAGCCAAACCAATAATATTATTCATCACTACAAAATAACACACACACGTCTTAATTATGACTATTCATAATATTGCAATATTAACGAACGTCATTAAGACAGGCCAAATGTGGGGTAATATGTTATAATTCAAGAATTTAATCGAAATACAGACGTATAAATTTTTGGTTGTTATTTCAGTGTATGGTTTGATTTTGGAAGATATGAAACTTACCGCGCTGCCGGACTCATGGCATCACTGAAATGTTCATGGTTGGAAAGACAACATAAAGACGAAGCAGTATCCTCCTGCAAAAATGAAATTGATGCCTTCGCTTGTAGTGCAGGTTCTCTCATGAACAGAAGAAAAGGAACAGGTACGATGATGCAATTTTACTCAACATTTGGACATCAGTTTCACCTGTCTTGGAGGAAGTAAATTCCTTCTTAATGAACAGCCAGAGTGAACTGCCAGTGTCTCCGACATTACCCCGGCCTAAAATCTGGGTTTTTTTTTAAAATTAAATTCATTATTGCGTTCTAGTGCTCCCGTTGAGCGAATTTTTGTGTAGGTAAGGACGTTTTTGCAATCAAGAGAGGGAATCTATATCAGACGATAAGATTAAAATACAATTGTTTTGTAAGGTAAGTTCAAAAAAATTTAGATTTTTAATATAGTGTCTGATTGGTACGAGGTCATTTTTTACAGTGTGACTGTTATATGAGTTATTTTATGACAGTGTTAAAAAAGTTTATATGATAAGATGTATTGCTATTACAGGGGCGTGATGCACCAAAGTTTTTGTTGTTTATTTTATATGCATTTATGTATTTTACGTTAGTTAAACACACTTGTCCACAGAAATAATTCAATTATTAAATAATAATTAATATCAAGACCATTAAATGAAAATATTTTTTTAACCAAATAATTCTTTCTAACAATTACGCACGTAAAATAAATTATTTATTTTCTCATTTGAAATTCTAGGCTGACTGTGCAAGATAATTGCAATTGGAAGCATCATATATCTACAACCTCCGTGATGTTACGTGTAACGTTGTTGCTTTTCGCCTGGGCGATCCGGATACGCTTCCTAGCAAAGACTTATAATTGAAGGTGAATAAGTTAAGAAAAGGAGCATGGTTGAGAGTGAACTCACACGAGTCTCGCACCCTGGACCCATTGCTCCGATGTCGGACGTCACAGCTCCAGGACCCGCAGCTGGTCAGCTTATGACACTTGCTGACTGTGTCGATCACAGCCCTCGTAGTCCCGTCCACTCTTCGCGCCCCTTAACGTGTGTGTGTTGGCGTAATGCATTGTGGTTGGCTCCCGTTGTGCGCCGGAGGTGGAGTGTGCTCGTAGTTTGTTCTAATTACCCTGGAATGCCCTTAGGTTAGCTGAACCCACATTTTCTGTGTCTCTTTTCGCAATTCTCCGCTGGTTGCTGAATTCGATTTCGGCCCGATATTATGCTTTACAAACTCGTCTGTGGCCTCCTTCCCGGCTGTTGTTTAGACAGGTGTTGCACAAAGGGGCCATGCGTAACATACTGAAACACTACATAGTTCATGATTAACATGTAGTGGTTAGGATTTTAATATATTTCGTGGATGGTCATAATTTACTATATAATATCCGAATATTGAAATAATATTTTGTCTTTCGTCATTGATTTTTTTAGCAGTATGATTGTGTTGCCGGAAGAACCTTCCTGTTTAGGTATTCCCGAACCGCAGTGTAAAATAGTTAGTGTGACTCCGATGCTCTGAATGGAAAAACGGTCAAGTTGCATCACTCAGGATCACCTTCATCTGTATTCTTTGGCGGGTTTTAATTGCGGTAGCTGTACCAAGCATGGCAGACCGGAAAAGAGGTACATGTGTTAGAAATAAAATGCCAATTTCGTGCCGCGATTTTTAATTTATGTCATTTTCAATCATTCGTCCGCTTCTCGCAGATATGACGCAAAGCACCTCACTGCTCACGGGAAGGTGAAGGAAAGATAATTGAATATCTGCTCCGGGAGTCTTGTATAACAATCACATTTGCACCAATTTCACCGGCACATACTCAAAAACACATCGGGCGAAACTAGCTACCTAGTCGCTCCGAGGATCTAGCGGATATTTCAAACAAAATTGGCGGAATTCAATCGGTATTGTACGGATGTTCCGGCAACAGAATGTGAAAAGTGAATGACCCTACTATTACCCTAATTATTTCCAATCGATAAAATCGCTAAAGAGCTAAAATATAATTATGCACTCAAGGAACATGTGCTTATATTGAAAATCAAGGTTAGTATAATCCACATCTTCTTCGCCAGTAATTCAATAATGCAATTTTCCATTCATATTAGTCTTTTATAATTTAAGGTGTAATACCATTACATATAATATAATAGTGTCCGATATAGTATTACAGGTATAGTTTATATACTATAGTTTTATAATTTTTTCGTTTTAACCTTATGAGGAATTCAAGACCCATCCACTCGTCTACTTTTATAATAAAGCTTAAATATTCGCGGATGTAAATTTTCTAAGACTGATCTCCTGGTAAATTCAGCACAGGATACAATGCGCCATCTGCAGCTTAAGTCGACAACAGACGCCCAAAGACCTGTATTCGGTTGAACAAATGTAAATTATGAAAAAAATATATTGGTCCGTAGGTTACAGATTTTAACTTATAAAGGGATTCTTCCACTATAAATATTTCGATAATTGGAATAAATCAAAACTTGCGTAAAATGTTTTCTTACAGAGAAAATATTTATTTACGGATTTATGATATTTGTTTTGCGGAAAAGAAATAATATTATTTTCACTATTATAACGTATGTAATATTTTAAATACGAATATGTAGAATTTCTTTTTTGGTTGCTTAGGAATATTCAGCAGTTTTTCTGGATATTTAAGGGTTCAACGTCATTACGTGGTCACCCGGATGGCAGAGTCACACCAACAAGACCGTCAATAAATATGCCCGTCACGTCAGTCTGTCACCGCATTTCAGGGTCAAGGCTCTTTACAGCTCCTAACTGGGGACAAACTGACAAGCCACTATAGCTGATAATCCACATGGAAACATTTTACTTAAAACTCAGACGGAAAATATTTTTATTATATTTTTATTAAATATAGGGTTAAGAGAATGCAGAATAGAGATAAATGTTAATTTGTAAGCGGCGAATCTAAATCGAGAACTGAGATCTGAGTTTTGAATTTTCATCACAGACACTACTTTCGGAACACATATTCATATTTATAGGGAAATATTTGACTCTGTAGGTCCCCGTAAGCAACTGTTACACAGTTTGAATCAATTGTAAATAGAAAATATTTATTTATATGAGTTTAAAACTTATAATCACTAAATGTTCGTCAGTCTTGGCAGAGAATAATGTATATTTTCTTATTAATAGAGGGGTATTCGCAATATTTTGGCAATATTAAAATACAATTAAATACGTAAATGAAATAAAAATACTTAAAAAAGATATTTGAAAGTCTTCAGCCAAAATATGAAATAATACAGAAGTAAGATTAAAATTCTCAGGGATGAACTATGGAGTACAGTTTTCACATGGAAACTAAACATTTTAAACGTTAATATTAATTCGCATGATGTTAAAATTTGAACAACATAACAGTTTCCCTAATCGGTGATAAACAAGAAGGAAGTGAATTTAAGAATGCCCCTTGTTAAAAATTTTCTATTTAATTTCCTGAATTTGCAAGAAAAAACGCATGCCGAATCTTTTAGATCTGACTAATTATCCCTATTCGAGCAGAGAAACCGCACATTTATCTTTTTCTATTACTCACAGTCCGGCACACCGTTCAAAATAATTTTCTAATTTACGTTTAAGCTGAGATATTTAAGAAGTTCCTTGTATTTTCGTTTTACCAATGGAACCCCTATCCAATGATTTGATTGATAACACACATATAAAGTCTAAATAATTTTCGTAATAATTTCCATTGTAGAGCGTGTGGGAATATTTCTTCCCCAATAACTAGATAATTTTCTGCGAGGTGTTGTATAAATGAAGCAACGAAAACAATATAATTTTTTACGTCACTGGTCCTGAGTGACTCTGATTGATCCGTGTTTTAACTCTATATTTGTAGCATGGCCAGCGTGATCTACTTGTACAATTTTTAATACTTTAAATACATGTATTTAGGGTAGCTTTATGATAGTATAAGAGAATAACTGAAGTTTATTATGAAGGAAGAATAGATAATATAATAAATATTATTAGATACAATGCATTTATGGTATTGCCGAGGGATATTCTAGTTAATTGCTATATTTCTCTAACCTAAACGATACCTTCGCCGTAGGCTGTGTGTTGTGTCGGAAAGTGACGAGTGGCATGCCAAGTTGCATCTTAATGGCTTCAGCTCGGCATGGGTTCTCAAACAGACTGATAGACAGACGGACCCTGTACAAAATGTTGCCAAGTATTATATAGTTTCTGGTGGCGTAATTGTCCCAAATACTGTGCCACTGGGAGAGGAGCTCCACTGGCTATTTGTTCATTTATTTTTATAAAGTTTCATTGCTGTAATGTGTTTTGCATTCTTTGCCTGGCCTGGATACCGATGCGTCGCTGCTTTTCGCTAGGCTCGACCGTCTTAAACTGAATTATAACAGACTGTATTCTGGGACACAAACAAAAACTTCCCCTCGGAATACCTGACTGTTGTATGGTTCTGCGAATCATTTCATTTTCCCTGAGTACCTGTCGAGGAGCGTAGCATGTGAGGGGCTAATTCGCTTGGATTCAGCTAAGCCTGCGTGCTTCCAACCACCCTGGCAGTCAGTGCTACCACCCCTCTGTGAGTTCCGATAATTTTCCGTGTGCAGAATTACGCTACGTTTATACGTGAGTGTAAAATAATAATGCTCATCCTTCTGGCAAGATTTGCTTCTCTTTTATACGAAAGATATTCATTTATATTTTTTCTGCGTCAGTTTCTTGTTGTGTTTGCAATTATTCAGTATAAAGAATATCACATCATAATAAAATTCTGAACGTAAAATTCACCTCTTCTGTATCTGGCAGATGTCAGAAAACTATTTTTGTGAGATCTGTGGAGCCAAAACCCGGAAAATACATACAATAATTTATTTTCTAAGAGCACGTTGCTAATCCAGATAAGCAATTTTAGGTTCAATGTTTTAAAACGTTCACCGTGTTTTTGTGAATCTTGTTTTCACGTGATTTCAGAGAAGTGCCTCACAGACTTTCCTTAAACCCACAAAAATAATATTTAAACGGTGAAATACCAAGTAGAATTAGATAAGGTTTATTTAATTTTGAATGTATTACTATAACTAATTATTCATATCTTGAAATTAAAAAATTGTGAGATCCCCCCTTGTGTTGAATAACTTAGTAACGTCAACGGAGACGCGAAAACTTTATAATTGAGATTTCCTAATGATTAATTAATTATCAGTAAAGAAAATAAAATATGCTGAAGCAAAAAAAAAAACTTTCAACTAGTGATATTTCTATTTGAAATGTATATATAATCTGTGAACTTTTTATTGGCAATTTGAAACCTCTTCATAAGCAAAATAAGTGGTTCACATGTAATTGCATACAATATTCTGTAAAATTTTCGATTTAGAAACAATGTCTTATGAATGATACGAAATGTTACTTGATAGGAGCAGAGATGGCTGATTTTTGTGAAAAACTCAAGCAAACGATTTGCGTGTAAAAATGAGCTTAACTTTGGAAATAATGATCTTTGACTTATTTATGTTATTCATCTATGAAAAATCTGGGGTTGCCTCTCATTCCATAATTAATGGAATTTCTTCACTAACGAAGTGTTAAAATTCCATTTTTCAATTCGTTAACACCTTTATACTTAGGAAGATACGTTTTCTCAAATGTAAGGAATATTTACGTTAAGTACCAATTATTTTCCGTTATGAATCAGCTCAAGTTTTATATTTCGGTTTAAGAATAACCCCGTGGGTATAAGAGAAAAGTAAAAAATATTATATCGTTTTCTTACGGAAGAAATCTATATATTTTTGGTGCATGGCACGGCATTCTGGAAAGAGTGTTACCTTAACTGTGGTACGGGAAAAGGTGTACTCTCTTCCTAATATTATTATTCATTAGAGCGCCTTGTGTATCATATGTCCCTTGGAGTTACTGATATCTTCTATTATTCATCTCCTACGATTTTAACGCTATAATGGCCACGAAAACAGCAAACATTTTATTTGCGTAATGTAAAATAGATATTGCCAAAAAATTATTGCTCAAAATAACTGAGAATATTTCAATAAGTTGATGTAATAGTATACCGTGAAAGCTTATTCATGTCAAGTTAAAATTTAAATTGAGGCTGCTTACTAAATAATAAAAACAGTCACAAAGGATTTAACGTTCCCTTACTATGCGTATGAAGACAGTTATTTGCAGGACAGAAGCTGGAACTTTCAAAAATATATGTAAAACTAAAACTTCTTTGTTCACTAGTGTCACAGTAGCATACACGGCACTACTTGAACCTAACTAGAAGCACAGCGTTATCCACTGTAGCAGGGAGGTCGCTGGTTGATATTGGTGATTGATAACATGCCGATATATATCGTTTATTTCTATGCTTTACTAGACTTTTTAAAAGTTGAAACATCAGTCAATAAGTGAAAAGCTTCAGTACCTAATATCACATAATGCGTGACTTCAGCTGACGAGTATTTCGTTCGTTAAAGGTCACATAACTGCAATTAAATGGAGCCTGATGGATTGTTACGGGTAAGTGTTAGTTTCGTATTATGTACAAAAATCTGAACTTTATGAACCCGTAATCAGCTACTAATAGAAGGTCGTTACCTTAAGACTGATTCCTTATGTGGCCATCAGACTAATACAATACATAGCAGTAAACAGCACCAAAAAATAAGCTGTAGGCCTGTTAATTAATACACATTTTAAAAAAACGTTTTGTAATATACATTTTCCAGGTTAACAGAGAATGGTTAAACTTTATATTCAGGTAGAACTTTTTTCGTATCTTACATTTATCGAAAACTAGATAGTATCCTCAAAGTAAGGAACCTCGTTGAAATTTTTTACACTTTTTGGGTTTACGCCGCATTCTGCGCTATAAATACAACTCGAGAATTAAATGTTTAAGGTACACGTACCATTGTAAGAACCGGTCTCACACTGGCAATAGTAGTATTGTCTCAGCATATAATTTTTGCTGTATAAGGTACGTAACGTTAGTTATTATTTTTACACCTAAATGTTACCAAAAACGCATGTATTTTACCCGGATGTCTCCTTTAAACCATCTCCAGTCATGGAGATTCCTTCACGTGTAGATACGTTTTCCTACTGTGGATAGGACCACAAAACGTTGAGATTCTCTCTTTTATTGAATTATTTATTATAATATAATTTCAAAGGTGATGAAAGTGTTATAAAGAGAGAAGCATATATGTGCTCGCAGAGAAGCTAGGGAGGCAGACTTGAAGGAGTCGAAAAACATGGCACTGCTGCTGTGTACCTTGGCTGAAGTCAGCTCTTCACTGAAAAAGCACGCGCCTGGTGATTGGTAGAGGAAGTTCAAGTCTGGCAAGGGTTAAACTCGGTAAGCGAACCCATTTCTCGGCCACGATTACCGGGTATTCGGCGCGCTGAGAGCAAAACACACTTGCTTCCTCTAGACCAACCACACACACGCGTATACATCCCGTACACACTGTCGTCCAAAACTAAAAGGTCACAAATATTCTGAGCATGCCCACACTGATAATTACTTTTTATACCACATATGATTATTTAAGTTCTTTACCATAATATGCGCGTCATTTTTAGTCTTCAGACGTTTGCATCTTAAACAGAGGAAATTTTTCTTATTAGATAATTGTTATTATAAAATTTTCGTTTTTATCAACTATTTTTACTGTAAACAAATTATTTCGTATTCCTTTAAGTGCTCTGAAAAAATTACAATTTATAATACTACTTCGAATTATACACACTACCATAATATAACCCTAGTTTTAAAATTTATATTCGAGAATAGATCTCTAAACTTAATAACTTTTTCTGTAAGTACATACTTCAGCTGTATCCTGCAGATAATATAACTTGGAGTTATGAGAACATTTGCCTGAACGTTTCC
Source organism: Clitarchus hookeri (assembly GCA_002778355.1). Lineage (NCBI taxonomy): Eukaryota > Metazoa > Arthropoda > Insecta > Phasmatodea > Phasmatidae > Clitarchus > Clitarchus hookeri. The sequence goes on from NQII01007490.1 coordinate 47,448, forward strand.
TTTGTGTGCCAAATTATTTATGGTAAGAAGGAAAGTGGAAAACGTAGTTAAAAATGTTGTGTAAAAATTGTAAAAATTTGAGTTGTAATATTAAAACCTAACTACTTCGCGTTATCACACAATTACACAATCTCCCGGAAAATCATGATCTAGTTCGCCTACAATAAAGCCAAGAGTATAACCAAAAACCCATTTCGGTAGCATCTAACAAGCTAACGAATGTGCTATTCGTATATTCGACGGATTATAAATCAAGGCTATAAGTGATTTAATAAACTCCGTAATACTCTGGATCTAGATTCTTTCATTCCTAAAATACCCGTTATCTCTTGTAAAATAGTGGCTTCAAAATTTTGCCATTGGTCAAATGAGATCGCATGGAACTCCGAACCTGGGAAACACATTTTGTGCATACACAAGCACATCAGCTACAGAGCCGGTCTCTCGGTTTGGGACTGGTAAGATTTAAACCTACTTTGTAAAATATTGCTTCAATACCAGAAGGTAATGATAACCCCTTTTAGTAACTAGTAATGATACAAGAAAAGCCACTACTGCCACCCTCTCAAAACCGGCCCCAACATTGTTCAGACCCTTACTTGTGGTATAAGTATCACACAAACGGTGCAATTCTAAAAATTCATCCAAGCTGACGCCAGTAGAATTTCAATGTAACTCTGATGAGGGTTTTATATACTCCGACGTGCCTATCTGCTGCTCTTTTATGGAGTTATTTAAGCAATTTTGGAATTTGGCGCTCTCGTATGACCAATGATAAGTTAATGTGTTGCCCATAATTATATTCCCATTTTCTGTGAAACACCCCATTCTTTAGTACGAGGGAATACCATTGTGTCCAGTATGCCTTGACTCTCAGGCCTATACTGTACACCTCCTCCCAACTTGGTCGACATCCAACTTTTTACACTACAGTATTGGGTGGAAGGCCGGTAAAATTTCCAGATGCTCTCATTATCCCATGCATACCCGGCTCAGAACTTCTTGGCTGCGCTGTATGAGTCTACCGGCGAGCGTTACCAAGCCACGTTGCCACTTCTACCAAGCGTCCATCGCGTCATAATACATCTGTATTGTAATCTGAATAGTAGAAATATAAATTACAATTGTTAATATACTTAATATCATGTTCCAATTTAGTAGCCAGGGAAATCGATAGTTAATGTAAGTGATATATTCGGAAGTTTTTACCCATTTGCAAACTTAGCAGAAGAACTGCAAAATATTTACATTTCTACTGAATATGATCTAACACAATAACACAGTGATAAGCAACATCTACCAGACTTAGATTAAATACATTTAATTTTCTTACCGTCGCATGTTGCATAGAAAAACAAATCCTTAAAGACATGCAAAATCTGCGTAAATTTTTGTCATCAGGCTGAACTTCACAGTACTGTACACACCGGAGCCGGACTCTTAAAATTATAGATCTACCTTGTTTGCAATTCACTTACTTTTTTTAATTACTGGTGCTATCACAAAGTTGAATAAGTGCCATAATTTCAAACATAACTTTATGAAGAAACAGCTGAAAAACGAAGAACGTTCGAAGCCCGTGGCGGTACTGGATATAGCAAGACAGAACTGATACCAACACTGCAGGAGGAATGAGGCATCTGTGCCACACATCATCTTGTGTCGATTAAGCATGTGCCTCACATATTTTTTGCCTGCTTTCAAAGCAAGACGGGCCTATTTTCATATAGCTACCTATGAAATTTGGTTTTCTGTCAGGAGAAGGACGAATAATATCGCCTGTTTTGAAAAGTTATTATCAGTTTATGCCAGCTGTCATGCATACTTCTTAATACAGTAAACAGAAACGGAAAAAGATATACACTTAGGATTTTCACCTTCTTATTGTGCTTAACGAATCTCTTGCAAAATAGACAGAATTTTTATGAAATATGTCAGGATTTTTTGAGCGCATCAGAGAAACCTTTTTCCTGACTCGCTGTGGCTATTCTAACGCTACGCACTGGACAACAGCTCACAGCTGTGATACGCTACTGGCACCAGATAGTGAGAGGAGCATGGCGGATCGACTGACCTTTAGCAGCCAAGAATATATGTGTCTGGTGCCTACGACCCATCACAAGATACAGAGCAATGAAATCTTGTCCTCCTTATATTTAGTGATAAACCAGCCTTTTCCTGTTGGTGAGAAGTGTCCGCATGGTTAACTTGATAATGCAACTGCATTGTTGTAAAGGCATCAAGAGCCGTATTCAATTTGATAGTCAAATTCTTGTATTTTCTCTATCCACCGGGCATTTTGACTTCGAAGTTCTTGAAATTCAGTAGCCAATATTATGAAGTATGATCTGTCCTAACGATAAAGTGTTCCATTATAGTAGGTGTGAAAGTGTGCCAATGTCCTCACCTTCACCAGAAATGTCCTAAATTTCACACATTATTTCTCTATTCCTTATTGAAGTATTTCAGTGGCATCTGCTTTCCCTACTCTATCTGAGATAACACAGCCCCGACTTCTACATCACTAGCATCAGTATCTATAATTAATTCCCCTGCACTTCTCGGAAAGCACAAGATTGTGCGAGGCATCAGATATTAGTTTATAATATTTAAATTTTTTTCGCACTCAGTGGTCCGTTGATTTTATTTTTCCATTGGTTAATTGATGCAGTGGCTTGGCGATTGTGGTGAACCCAGGTAAAAATCGATGACAGTAAGCACATGCGCCCAGGAAACTCCCACTTCAAGTTTGTTAATTTGTGTAGGCCAATATATTATAGCTCTCATCTTCTTAGTGTCTGGTTCAATCTTATCAGTCGACGCTACATATCTCAAGACATTATTTAAAATTTTCAAATGTTACATTTCCTGTTGAGGAAATTTATTTTTTCGTCAGTTGTTCAAAGATGGAAGGAACATTGCATAGCCTAAAGGGCATGACCTTAAATTGCCCGGTTACTTTCCCTTTCATACATTAGGCAGTAATTTCTTTTTTTTTCTGTGACCATCTGGCATTGCTAATACATGCTATTCATGTCCAAAGTTGGAAACACCGTAAACATACTATGCTGTTTAGTGTGACGTCTAACCTTGGGAGTGGAAAATAATATTTTTTGGTTACAATCAGTGAAATATCTAATACAGCCATCTTTCATTTTAACAATCATTATGGGAGAATATCATAAACTGATTGATTGTTCTATCACATCTAACTCCTTCATACCATTCAAGATATTTTCAACCACATATCGTGAAGCTAGCAGTAGTTGCCTTGCTGGCTGCTGTAAAGGCCTTGTGTCCTCTGTGTCAATGTGATTTCATGCAATATAAGTTCTTCAAATGTAATTTAGCCTACAGGAAAAATCATTGCTATTTCTCTACAGTAATTATGAGACAGTCTTCTCTTGTCGCCAGTTGAGGTATAATCTTGTTCTTGTTTGTATTATACTGGTAGATGATATTCGGTATTTCGAGGCAATAAATCTTTAGTAACATTAATAAATACCTCTGCGACAAAATTGCAACCCACTATAATAGCCCGTCCTCAAGATGAATAGAACTTACATGTCAATTAATCATTTTTACTGCCAAACTATCCGAGTTTGATCAGACCTATGTCCTTCCTAAAATGACACCATGAAGCAGAATGCCGCATTTGCAGGCTATCTCGAATACACTCAATCTCTGACAATTTGTCCTGGCATCGGCCTGGAATAACGATTTCCCTCGAAGCAGGGAGCACAGTGCACTGACTACACACTACCAAGCAGATCATTTCGGAAGATAAATTTTGTTGTGTTGACAATTCAAACTCGGTGTTTGAGGCCTGTAGCATGCTCAGTCGTGTGTCGATAGAGCACCCGAACGTATGTATAACACATCAACTCCCAAAAGCAATTCGTCCTTTATTTCTGCAATGTAAATTTTGTAATCTACATTGAGGTTACCATGTTTATCCTTTACCATTTTCTTACCTCTAACTGATGTTGACTCATCCGTTACTGTAGTCAAATAGTACATTTCCATGTCGTCGGGCGATAGTTAAAGAGAAGGAGAAGGCTCGAGGATGTCTAGCCATAACACAATTAAATTAATCCCTGTGCCAACGATCAGACAAAACATACAATTCAGTGACTAAGTGAAATATATTAAACATATGTCATTGCTTCACAAGGTTTTCTGTGACGACATAGTGAAGTATTGGCATATGTTCAAAATATTTCGGTTAATCATTTACCACAATTGTAAGAACATTTCTAACAATTCACATTATTCAGGTTCCTCTCTACTAATATAGCATCCAAGTCTTGTTTAACCGAATGCATGTGCAAAAATATTGGGGCCCACCCTTCAGAAATCACTGATTTTTGCCACTCAATATCGGTGTTTACCAATTCCCCGAAGATGTTGCACACTCACCTGGAATTCATGGCTTTGTAGCGTGAAACCTGGAATATATGTCTATCATAGTCGTCTGAATCTCCTTCAGTGAATTTTTGGTGTTTTTGTCATCGTCTTAGTTTAGCATCATTGCCTAAACTGGATTTCTGGGCACTGATGCTTGTCTTTGTGATTATTTATTGAGTAATCATGTCACTGCATGGTGTGAGGCGCAATAAGGCGTACAGCTTTCAACAACTCTGTATTGGCGGTGACATCGATGGAAAACCCGACTGCGATGACATTGCGAGCTCTCTCAGGGCACCCCTCCAGATAAATGTGGTACAGGCACACGATTTCCTGTCACAGCTACTGCAAAGGTTCCCATGGTCAATGGGTGCGGCTTTACAGTTTGTCATTTTGGAAGGAGGAAGGGGGCAAGTCCCATGTTTCTATTGCTGAAACGCATCTTTAAGGCAGACACCAGTTTGGAGTGCTCCAGTCGATGTCTTTCTGGCAGAGATTGCAGTAGGTTCTGTGCAGGGCATTTTAGTACAGACATGAGGTAGAAAGCCTGCTGCTCGTCACTCCAAACGTTCAGAGTGGCGACAATTTCTAACTGGTAACACTAATTGCACCAATGTGCCTGTCCATGTTAGGGGGCGTGTTTAATTGTGCCACCTTTTACCACCCTGGCCGAGGCGTACCCACACAGAAGAACTGTTGTACCTATCATGCGACAGCTCTATTGGCGGGGTCTTCTACCTTCTTCTCGTTGCCCACATTCATTGGCTTGGTGATGGTCAATCTCAGCTTCTCGCCTGCTAGCCCATGGTAAATTCTTCCCTGCTGCCATAGGTTGAGTGGAAAGTGAGTTTATTTGGGAGGCTGTTAACAGCGAGGTCTTGAGAGCCAATTAGGGTGAAGTTAGATGATTATAGAGCAGTGCTAGAATGCAAGAGAGGGGGGAACGGAAGTTCCCCGAGAAAACCCGCCAGCCAGCGGCATCCTTATGCACGATTCACAAATGCGAAAATTCGGGGGGCTGCCGTAGTAATGTTGGCTCAATTCTTCTTGAGGACGCTCACATCCCGTGCTACCTTACACCAAACATTGTCCATTATTTCATTCACATTGTCAGTTATTGTCCACACACTCAATTTTATTATTTACTAACCCAGAAATTCCGTCTGTCTGTTTGTCTTTTCATTCACATTCCGTGTTTTGTTCCCCAATTTGTCCATTACTTCGTTGACATTGTCTATTTTGATGTCCACAAGTTCACTTACGCTATTAAATTAACTATTTGCACATACCCTGCAATTCATACATTATAAATTGTATTATTTATATTCCATTATCGTTTACACTATTTAGAGCTGGTTTAACATTTGCAATAAAATTAATTTTTTTGGCACTCAGAACGTTTGGTATAGTTCACAATACCTTTATATTCTTCCCCATTAAATTTTTTTAGCATTCACGAAACCGAATCATTTTGCGGTCTATTATAATAAGTATTATTATTTCGAAAAATTTCTCCTACCAATTAATACGGAACCGTAAGGCATAATTTACAAAGGATGAGCCCTAATTAAGTCTTCATCGCACTTCCCACACCAGTGTTACAATTTTCCAAAATCTCTGGATAAAGCCAAGTTCTCCAAAAGATACAGTCCTTCATTAAATAAATAAGGCAATATTATTTGTTAAATTTATTTTTGAACAATTGAAATGATTATTAAAGGCTTAATACCTCGACATTTGTGGCTGTCAAATGGTTTTTACAAATAATATTTACATAATTTTTCGTAATCTCAGAGAAATGAGCAGAACTGAACACATGGAGTAAGCCCCAATAAAAAGTATTCTAAATCTTTCTTAATTACTATTTAAATCATACATATATTATCCGACAGTTCCGGGATGTATTGCTATGTCTGTAGCACTCGATCAACGAGTCCCACCACGTTTAATCCAGATATCAACAGTATTTCCAGTTCGGAAACTTTTGGAGTGCACTTATCACTCCCGTACACATCTGGACTCTACTCGTCGGTGAACTCGCCCTTCCGCAGCTTACTCTCACATACTCAGGCGTAGCCGCCACACACATAAATGTCTGAAATTCTCGTCCGCCTCCGGTTCACCCGATCTCCGTTCACCATTCACTGCCCTTCGCTATATGGCCATCACCGAATCCCGAACCTCCAGTAGCGGTGGTATTTATAGTATTGGTGCCCTGGTAGAGAACATTCTTCACCCGTCAGCTTGCACTGAGGAAGGTTATGAACAGAAATTCCTTGGCATTGTCCGCAGACTCCAACCCCTTCATTAGTGAATGAAGGGTTAGGGACGCCAGTTCAGGTCAGTTATCGATCATATCTTCTTGTCCGCCTGATAGCGTAGTGAGAACGCCTTCAAGAAATACTTGAGTAAGAGGACGGGTCAAATCTTGATGATACACTCCTCGGTGCACCAAGAATGGCCCACACCTAACATTAACAAGGCGATATTTGTTTCAGTGGAAGAAACGTAATGTTCGAGTAAAACGCATTACCCATTATTACCAAGAATTTAGTTTTCGGTTATTTGAATAGAATTAAACATACATTTTTGCAGTTCAACAGGACAATGGGCGTGTCTTGTTCTCTGCGTGAGACGCAGGAAAGCGTATAGTCACAGCGAAATGTTATGCAGTTTTATTATAAGAGATTTCATACGCACGTAATTTGTTCTGCTGTTTATATTATGAATGGATGACTCTAACAATTGTAACGCAAGTCAACATTTTGTATAAATATCATTCTTAAAATTAAGATATCTGAAATTTATGTGAAAACTCTTTTTACCAAAGTAGGAACATTTATCTCTTCCAGCATTAAGAACTTATAAACTAACATCGCTGATGACGTTTGATTTTGGGGGCTGCGGTTTGTGCAGCGGGTAAAGCTCTCACCTCCCAACAAGGCGAACCGGATTCAATTCCCGGCAGCATCATATGGGAATCTTGCCGGACGATGTTTCTGGTCGGCAGGTTTTCTCGAGGATTTCCCATTTTTCTCACCCTTGAATTCGTACGCTGCTCCCTATCTAACTCACTTGACGTTTATCGGCTCACAAGACGTCGTTGTTAAGAGCCGCACAAACTTCTTCATTCACTAAAATTCACGTTGATTTCAAAAGTAAATAAAATATTGGTAATACAGGCTGGAATGACTACCCGATAAGAGAGGGTCCATAAATATTAAAAGAAACTCTCTCATGGTTTAGAGTAAAACATTAATAACTGACCCACGTTTATACGAAAATAAAATCTAAAATAATGCAGATACATACCGCCAGGTAGAAATTAAGGTTAAGGTTCATATCGTCCAAACACAGCTAGTGACATTTTATTGACAATGAAACCCTAGTAATTCTAGAAGCAGCGATTTTGTTGGTATAATTCGCTAATTCCGGGTTATAAAATCGGGAAGAAATATCATTTAATTTGGTTGTGTTTTAGTGTAAACAACACTCATCTCATCCCGATATGCATTCTTTTACATATATGGATTTAATATGCTAAAATGAAACAACAATATTTAGTATTAGAGCCAAAGAAATCACTCTATAAAAAATCTGTGCATCTTCATAGGCTACATACACACATGTACAGTGCTTTTGTTACGTGAGACATTACCACAAAAACATGAAACGTATTAAATTTGAAATTATAAATATTACCTTTTTCACGGGAATTTGACGTCACGTCATTTATAATTCATCTTCATAGGCTACATACACACATGTGCATTGCTTTTGTTAAGTGAGACATTACCACAAAAACATGACACGTATTAAATTTGAAATTATAAATATTACCTTTTTCACGGGAATTTGACGTCACGTCATTTATAATTCATCTCGCAACCTTGCTCTACTAAAGCGCTACATCTACCGAACAGGGCTCGCTCATGTCGAAAATGGGAACAATACTCGTCGGATATGGTGCGCATTATGCAGCGACCAGAAATTACTCTTAAATTCCTGACGGCTTGGCGTTGTGACAAAAGGACGATGCTAAACAACGTTTCACAGATTCCGTATTTTATTATTCCTTCGGCATAGGGCAGTGCTGTATTTTAAATGCCTGACAGGGTTAATGGAAAGCAAGCTATTCATACGGTTTGCAATGCAGAAAATATTTGTTAGGGTAATGTTTATTATTGCTTTATTTTATGATTGTCTTAGTCATCTTCATTAGAAAGTTATTTTGTTTCTGGCTTAAGAGTACACAGAAAACGTAATAAATCTTAACAGTTATATATATATATATATATATATAATTTTATCTAAGCCACATGCTTGCCTCTGGTTGGGCCAATAAACTAAATTGGGAACACAGTCAGTGGTATTTTACCTAGGGTAACTCACTTGAAAAATAAAATCGAACAATAATACGTAACCTGAATATATTAAATAAACTTTTGGAGGTAGTTCATTATGAATAATGAAACAGATAGCCTAAGCCTCGCAGCCAAAATAATCACTGAAAGAGGTATGCACCTCTGAAACGAGGTTATTTTTACCTGATTTATTTAAATATTCCATAAACTACGGCTGGGAAAAAAAATTGGTAGGTGGTCTCTAGCTGATAAATGATTTTAAGCCTCAGAAAATATGGTTAGTAAAATCATCCGCCTTCAGAATTCAAATAGGATTTTGAAAATTCTGATACCATACCCTTATATTCTCTCCTGTTTCGAAATATGAATTTAATGTGTACGCAGTAATAATTAAGAAAATTTAATGAAACACATTCAGGCCAAAAGTACTCATGAAATAAGTGAACCAATTTTAAAATTGTGAAAACGGCACATTAATATCGTGTCAGAGGTATATGCAGTGGCTTAAATTCTATAGTCCTATCACTTTTAGTTCCATCTTATTTTAAGCCCTGCTAAATTTATTCTTCCAGGATAGTCCTCCGCCTCATGCAAATAAAGCTTAACCGAGTCTCTCTTGACTGGGCATGAATAACTTACCTATTTGCTCCCAGTTTTTATTTATAATTTCTTGAAATTAAATGTTGTAGTTTCAAAATTAAATATTAGGAAAAAATTAATTACCTAAAAAATTTGGTATTTTCTGTTAACACATGTATAAAAACTGCTTGTAATACTGATTATCTTCAGGAAACAAACAAACGAGTCATACATGGAATTATTTTTCAAAGGATTAATTCAAAAAGTATGGATAAATCGTGAATAGACTATACGCGCGTTCCAATGTTGTAATAGGAAGATTTGTTGTGTCAGCCGAGCTTCGCTGAAGTATTGCGAAGCGTGGATTGCGTGAGCAGTGTTAGCAGCAGTCGTTGGTTGTAACGATCCATTAAGCACATGATTAACGAGCGCTCAGCCAATTTTAAATGTAACGAAAAGCTAGGGCAATTACGGCCTGCCGGTCCATTGGTCACCAACTCGAACAAAACATTGTCGGTAATGGAGGCGGGTTGTAAGTGTCTGTTGACAGGGATAGCGCTCATGACCTGACAAAGCGCTTTCGAAAGCCCGGATTAGTTATTCCCCCTACCGATTGATTTTCTTCCACAACCATGTATAATCTATGCGTATATACTTCGGTACGACGATCAAATGGAAAGGTGAAATCGTTGCATACATAAACAATGTACTATTACGCCAGTTATACCTTTTCGTAAAAATAAGAATGAAAACAAGTACCGAAACTTGACAGCAACTAAAATGCACTAAATTACGTTAAGGCTGTCAATATTGCCATACGTGTACACTCTTCAAAGAAAAAAAATGGGATCCTACAAAACAATTTATTTCCTCATACCACTCCCTTGTTCAGATTTGCGTATCCTCAATTTTAAATTTTCGGCAAATACTAAACACTTTTTCGTTTATTAAAAAAAAATTGGTTCTACTTTTTCCTTGAAAAAACAATTGCATTATTTGTCATCATGATGAACACGTATTCCTTTGCATTTTAAACAAGATTATATAGTTTTGTCCTTAAACTATCTATCATAGGTTAAATTTCTAAGAGCGTTACACATATCCGGTAAGGCAATAAACTTTATTGACGTTATCTGCACTTCAGATTTTACTTTGTATTGGCAACGCGTTTCTAGAATATGGTTACAAACTTCGAAAGTACATTCCTGATAAAAATATAAGGCAAAGATATAAGTACCAAAATTCTCTTCAAGACAGATATGCGCCCCTGAAAAAACCTTATTTAAATTGTCTTACTCTGTTATGTGGTTTACCTATCTGGTATGGAACACACGGTTTTTCAACACGAAGTATCTCACAAGCAAATGACCAGAGAGCGTCCTGTTAAGACGAACTTTTTTTTTAATTTAGACGTGCGGATTTACATGTTGTTTTTAAAAATAGTTCAGAACGTATAATTACAATGTTTGATGCACACATATGGTGTCAACAACCATTTCGAAAAGAAAGGGTGATAATATTATCGATCGCGTCTTTACAAGCGTAATATCTCCTTTATACAAAATAATATTAACTGATTTGCTGCATAATCACAAATGGTTTCTGATATTTAAAACTAAACGTATTTTATAACTGTTATTTTGGTCACTCATACACACAAGAGCCAAAAAAAACTGATATTGGCGTGCATATGCAAACAACATATGTATGGAACCAATCAAAGTAACGCGAGTCGGTCGGCAGCTAGATCGGTTGTTGCTGCTACAATGGCCGGTTATCAAGATTTAAGTGAGTTTGAACGTGGTGTTATAGTCGGCGCACGAGAGATGGGACATATCTTTTCCGAGGTAGCGATGACGTTTGGATTTTCGCGTACGACCACTTCACGAGTGTGCCGTGAATATTGGGAACCCGGTAAAACATCACATCTTCGACATCGCTGCGGCCAGAAAAAGATCGTCAAAGAAGTGGACAAACGACGACTGACGAGAATCATTAAACGTGACAGACGTGCAACCCTTTCTCAAATTAGCGCAGATTGGATTTGTGGAGTGTCCTGCAGGATTCATGGTGTGTTGCCTCCTGCATACCTTCAGACATTAGTCGAATCCATGACACGTCATCTTGCGGCACTTCAGACTGCTCGGCGAGTGTAGGTGGGGGGTGGCTACACGATATTAGGCATGTGTACAGTTTTTTTGGCTCTTGAGTGTAGTTTCTTTAATAATCACTTTAGAGTACAAGTTGCACATATAATTTTCGTTTTATATTGTACAAAATTGCCTGCCTAGCTTTATTCTTTTGTTTTAGAAACACGCTGTATTTGTTCACTGCATGTTGCTTCCAGGGAAAGTCTTACAAATGTAATAGAAACATTAAGAAAAGCCTCAGAAATGGATATTTGATTTTTTTGGATTTCAATTTTCCTGTCAAATTAATTTGTAGAATTTTCCTTCTCCCTTGCTATTATTTATTACCTATACTAAAAGCGCAATGAAATGTGTCCCATAGAATTTAACACACTCTAAGAAGAATTTAAATAACATAAAATATATTGTGCCACCCCATTTTCTGAGTTATGAAAAAGTCTGCAAGGTCCAAATATAAATCTTAGATTTCCGGTGGCCGGCGAATCTAAAGTTATTATGATGACGTCAGGATCGATCACAATAAATTCATCTCTGCATATTAGCTTGTTCTGCTGTGGAGGTTGGGGACCAAAGCAAGCTGTAGTCAGATTAGTGCAATCAATGTAATGATCACCCAAGAGACATTTGTTGCGTTACCATCCAGCTGCCACATGAGAGAATATTGAATGTTGCAAAATGTTGCCCCATGATCTACTCGTTACACAGAATTACTATATTCCGTCACGCTGCAGTAATAACTAAGTCCTACAGTGAAATAAATTAATTTTTGTAGTTTGTTAGTATGTGACAGCATAAAAGTCCGCGTTTTAATCCGCAACTACTTATGCCACATAAAACCATTTGTTAAAATTTAAACGTGATATTCGAACTAATGAGATAACTCCGTGGTACCGAATCAAACGCAATATTGAATGCTGTCTGTGCGAGCAACGAATGTGCATGACCTAGTCTATAGGATTATTATCGATAGTAATAAGATAAACAACACAAAATGAATTTTTTACTTTAGTACGCTTTCGTGGCCCTCATATGACCATTCATCCAGCACCCATTTTGCACGATCCATGTCTGTTTTTTCGACATTGTACTCCGTATAACAGAGGTAGGAATACAGGGAGCAGATACGACATTATCCAGATTGTGACATAAGGGCAGCATCTGACATGCCGTAAGGCATGCCTGTATATTTACCTACGGCAGGAAGCATAAACCTACGTGGAACCTTTGTAAACTGACCTACTGCAGCGCCTTAATTCTGAAGTCCTTGGGGAGTAACCAAAAGGATTTTAGATTCACGTATAAGGTAAAGCATAAAGTGTAGGTGTACTTACTGGACCTCAGAATGCGCTATGTCAGACTTTCACATTTTTAAGCCTACTTTCCGAAGATGGATAGGCTTATGAGATCAATTTTCTGACTGTGTTGTCTGTGTGTATGTGTGTTTTTGTATGTGGCATTGTGTGTGTATGTATGTGTGGCTGTGTGTGTTTAAGAATGTATGGACCCCCTTTCATTTTTCAACGCTTCAACCGGATTGCAGCAAATTTGATACACTGATAATAACTAGTGAGGAAACTTTTATTTTATAGATTTCGACGACGTCGGGCACTTACTTTCAAAATGGAGGCATTTTAAAATTTGAGGTGGTATGTAATTTTTCGGGAACCATTCAACTTATTTAAACCAGTTTTTTATGCACCAAACCATTGTGTAAGAATAAAATTTTTAGAAGGATTTTGTTTTCCGATCGCCACATTTTTAGATAGCACCATTTGAAATAATATAAATTTTCCTTTTTCTTGAAAACAATTCAAACTATTCTCACTCAATTTGGCATGTATGCAATAATATGGTAAACCAAATAAGCGTGAGAGATTGAGATTCATTAGATAATATTTTGAAATTTTGTTAACAATTTAGATCAAATTTACTGTACATAAAGTACCTATTACAAGCATTATATACCTGTATATATATTTATAAATAACGAGTTTGGTCGGCCATTTAGTAAGATAAAGACATTTGAAAACCTAAAGATATTATGCTCGGTAAATAATTTACCGATTCTTACCAAATTTGAAAACAGGTAGTACTGATGCAGATTGTATTATTTGATATATTTTAAGCATGTGAGACACTCATTTTCAAAATGGCGGCCATTAAATAATTTTAGCTTGGAAAACTATATCGTCCAAACATTTTAATGATTTCCCACATAATGCTGTATGCTGGCAGGAGACTTTAGAACCATCGAATACACTGAGGTGACAAAAGTCATAGGATACCTCCTAAAATGGTGACGGATCTCTTTTTGCTCGGTGAAGTGCAGTTACCCAACAGGGCATGGTCTCAACAAGTCGTTGGAAGTCCCCGGCAGAAATATTGAGCCATGCTGCCTCAATATACGTCCATAATTGCAAACGTGTTGCTGGTACAGGAGTTTGTGCACGAACTGACTTCTCGATTACGTCCCATAAATTTTCGATGGGATTCATGTCGGGTGATCTTGGTGGCCAAATCATTCGCTGGAATTTTCCAGAATGTTCTTCAAATAAATTGCGAACAGTTTTGGCCCGGTGACATTGCGCATTGTTATCCATTAAAATTCCATCGTTTTTGGGTACATGAAGTCCATGAATGGATGCAAGTGGTCTCCAAGTAGCTGAACATAACCCTTACCAATCAATGATTGGTTCAGTTGGACCAGATGACCCAGTCCATTTCATGTAAAAACAGCCCACCCTATTATGGAGCCCCCAACAGCTTGCACAGTTCCTTGTTTACAACTTGGATCTATGGATTGGTGGGGTCTGCACCACACTCGAACCCTGCCATCAGCTCTTACCAACTGAAATTGGGACCCATATGACCAAGCCACGGTTTTTCAGTCGTCTAGGGTCCAACCGAAATGATCACGAGCCCAGGAGAGGCGCTGCAGGCGATATCATGCTGTTAGTAAAGGTACTCGAGTCGGTCTTCTGCTGGCATAGCCCAGTACAGCCAAAGTTTGCCGCACTGTCCTAACGGACACGTCTGTCGTACGTGCCACATTGATTCCTGCGGTTATTTCACGCAAGTGTTGCTTGTCTGTTAACACTGACCATTCCGCGCACACATGGTTGTTCTCGGTCATTAAACGCAGGTGGTCGGCCACTGCGTTGTCCATGGTGGTAGGTTATACCTGAAATTAGGTATTCTCGGCACACTCTTGAAACTGTGCATCTTGGAATGTTAATTTCCCCAACCATTTCCGAAATGGAATTTCCAATGCGTCTAGGTCCAACTAACATTCCGCGTTTAAAGTCTGTTAATTCCCGTCTTGCGGCCATAATCACGTCAGAAACATTTTCTCATAAATCAATTGACTACAAATGAAAGCCCAACCAATGCACTGCCCATTTATACATTTTTAGGCGGTTTTAATTTCAGCTGTATATTTGCATATTGCTATCCAATGATTTTTGTCACCTCTGTGTATATATATTCATGGGGCATCTTTTGTATGCAATTTTTTAAGATACTTCCACGCGATTAAAATGAAAGAATTCACCAATTACTATCAAATTTGGCAAACAAGTAGTACTGAGGTAGATCTTGCCAAATTGTATGTTTTAAGCATGCCAGACACTTATATTCTAAATGGCGGCCGTTTAACCATTTTTAACTTAGAATTCTGTATCGTCCAAGCTATGTCATCGAATTCAACTAAGTTTTCTATGCATGCTGAAGATGTTACAACTATCAACTGTATGCATATATATAATATTTATTCACCATTTTGTAAGCTTGCGCCATGCGAGAATAGACAATTTTTTGTCATTTCTCCAGAAAAAATTTACAGACTTTTTCCAAGTTTGGCAAACGAATTTTACTGCACTGGGTGGTTTAAACTGTTATGTTTTCTGTAGGTCAGGAACTTATCTTTAAAATCCAGATCAAAATATTTAATAACGAAAAAAACCCGACTTAAATTTGTATGCTGCCAGTACCTAATAGAACCATGAAATTTGTATATGCAGAGCATAATTTGTCTGCCAATTTGTAAGACAGGCCTACAAATAAAAATTATGATTTTATCTCCTATCTCGGGAAACAATCAACCTATTGTTACCAAATTTGGTAAGTATAATATACTATGGTAAGCCTTCATACTAAATTATTTTAAGTAGGACAAAATTATTTTCTGATTAACTGGTATATAATTATTTTATATTTGTGGGTGATATCTATGAAACTATGCAATCTACTATAACTTCACTTCGTATATTCGCAGTAAGCAATCTTCCAATTATCTACATTACGTTTTTGTCCTCCATTTATGAAAATATTCGCATTACAATTATGGATATTGTATGCCAAGGAATCGATTCCCATTCAGTGATATTCTGGAACATTTAAAATAAATTCTTAATTAAATGTGCACATCATAAATGCTACAGAAGGTCATGCAAACTTTCATGATTGAAATGTGTCACACAACGATGTTCAAAATTGCACCTTTATAAATAATTTGATTATTTTTATATATATATGTATATATAAATATTAAACAATTTAACCAAATTCAACCAAAATTTGTATGTAGACAGTATACATTAGAAATATCGCATATAAAGCTTCTTTTTCTAGCAATTTTGTACGATAGCTTCAAATAAGAAGAGCACTTTTTATATAATATCTTAGTGGCCAAACAACCTATTTTCATCGAAGAATTTTCACCATTAGTACCACTGTAGTCAATGCAAACTTACATGTTTGATTTTCCTGAGTAACATATTTTTTAAAATAAAGGCCCTTAAAATATTTAAGGTTAGTAGACACAATTATTCGAAACGTTAGATGCTCCTTATCCGACCTCCGTAATGCAGTGGATTACAAGCGAGTTTATGGTACGAGGTTTTCTGTGTTCCCGGATAAAGCATGTGTGTTTTTGAATTTTTCTCACTACTGTTAGATAGGGTGCTATTTTTTATTTTCTAAAGTTATTGCTTTCAAAGAGAAGTCATGTATTTGCTCCCATCTCATCTATTAAGGAATTATTTAAAAATTAATTGCACCCATGTTAAAGAAATCAGCCTCATTAGTTAAATAAGTAACTACTTGGTTTTAATCAGCTTGCCGGTTAAGCTTTACATTGTAAATAAATAAAAAGTTTAAATTCTTCACCATAAAAATCTAGCCTCGAACGTTTACCTGCTTCAAGACACCGGAGATCAAGAATATTAGACGGGAATTCTCACATAGGAAGTGTGACGACACTGATGTCGTGTATGAATATACATCACTCTCATCAGTTTCTCCCTCAATCTTCTTTCCGCAACTGCTTACCGCCATCTCATTCTTCATCTTGTTCACATATCTCGCTTGCCGAAATAACAGACGTGTCCCTTTGGAAGTGCAGTCAACCCGAGTAAGCTCAACACTTATATTATGCTTTCTGCCCGAAGGCTAGGACTAAGCTCCGATTTGCATTGTTTCCATTCTGTGAGACAATCCTTTATCGTGGGGACTGACTTTCATCTTCCAAGTACCAACAAGCAACAACTGTGTTTATTAAAGTTGCAACTCAATACACGGCAAGGCTGATAGGAAACCAAACTTTATTCGAAACAGTTCATTCGTACAGAACATAGACACATGAGCCGAGCAAATTGCAATATTAACCATTCTTCTACAAAAATATTTTCACCGCAAAACATAACATCAAAGAACTTAATTGTGCCATTAATTAAAAATTTATGAACAAATTCAAAATAATCTAATAATTTTGTATAAATTTTCTTAAAATTCAAAAATGTCCCTGAGTTTCCATTATAGTTATATATGTTTTGTCTGATCAGATTAATACACTAATAATTTAGTTTTTCCCCCCGAATTTAATAATCACGTAGTAAAGTAACCTATAGCCAAAAATCTAGGTATCTGGAATGTCGGTCCATGGAGAAAATGAAAGACAAATTACACATAAAATTCAAATCGTTTGATAGTTGTGCCTATAAGTTGGAAGGTTCATGCTTATTAACCAAAGTAGCTTGAACGGTGCAAAATGATTTCAAGTGTGGTGCTGCCACTGTGCTTCTAGGGAGAAACGGTAATAAATGGCAACTGAAAAGAAATTCCATCTATATTCAAATGCTAACAACATTGCTTCGCCCTTCGCCTCCTTTTTCCCGTAACCTTTGCCCCACCTTCTCCAATAGTGCACGAAAATTTAAATTCCAGCCACGTTTTTTCCGGCATGCTACTTGTCACCTAATGTTCCCCGTTAAGGATTTAAAACCAAGAATTTGTAGATAAAAGTAATAGTTTAAATACATAACCGTCAGAGAATGACGCTTTTAAAAGTTCTTCTTCGTGTTAGTTATGGAAATTATTATTTTTAAATTATGTTAATGATGCAGAAATATAAATTAATCGGGAGAAACAAGACAAAGATTACTTTATTTTAACCTTTCGGGGTACCTAACTGCAGGCTTTATAAATATATTCTTCTCGAGCTCCTTATTTACCTATTGCTTCAGAACCACATTGTTCGTTCCAGCCACATGATTGACACTAAACGAACATTCTCAGAAAGACATTATTTTACTAATAATATTAATAACTCACAGCTATGCAAACAAGAAACTTTTAGCCACTGCAGCATGGATATTATACAGACTTATCAGTGGCTCTAAATTACCGACGGTAGTGCGTAAAATATTAACGTATTTCAGATACAAAAATCTGTGCATTCATTAACGAAAATTACACAAAAAAAAATTAAAATTACGAGTATTGTATTTATTTTCGTTTTGGCACAGGATTCAGGGAGAGTGGCCAGGAGCCACCCGCCATATTGGTAGGTGCGGACAGCTGCCATGTCGGTCGGTGCCGTTCGCCATATTTGATGGCGTCACAGCCAAGGATCGATGCCATGTTGGATGTTCGTCACCCCAACATCCGTAGGAACTATTTTAATATAAATTATTCTACTAAAGTAAATTTAATAATTAATATTTTAAAAAAATTGTCGCAATAAAAAATTATACATGGTTAATACGCTCTTCCACCCATACCCTCACCTAACACCACCACCCACTATCCACGCCCTCACTGCCATCAACCACCGATCCACTTACCATCACCCACCACCTATTCCTTCATTACCCACCATCTCTCCCCCCCTAACCAACATTACCAAAACACTTCCAACGCTCCTACCCCCTCTCACTTCACCTAAAACATACCCTCCCTCCCCCTAAATCCCAACCAACACCAAACTCTCCCCAACCCACTGGGGGATTGGAAGGGGGGGAGGGTTGGTGTTCCCCGTTCAACATTCCATCTTCCTAAACCTTGGCCTACAACAATTTAAAAATCGACTACTATGTAATGTCATAACATTGCTTTCCCTGGCACACAGACATACAAATCGAGAAAAATCGCTCCCCACACACCCAATTAAAGTTCATACGCGAATCATCCAAATCGATCCTAGCACATTTCCTCAAAAAAATATCTAATTTTAAAGAGTATCATATATATAATATAAATTTCAATATCTTCGAACCATTGAATTATTTGTTTTGTGAATACCCTCAGTCAGAATAACGTCAAGAACTGTTCCAAATAGGATAGTTTTTTTATAAAATTGTATAATAAATGTATGGTTGTTTGCACTTTAACGACATTAACATGTAAACTTTTTTATCATAGAGCTCGTTTTATTTCTCAGTTGGGTTTGTATCTGAAAATATGCGATGCCCACATTTTCGCAAGTAAAGTTGTAAGCAAGATAAAATGTATTGGCATATGTGATTATGACATGTGATTTCTTAGCACTAGGCTCGTGAAATTCTGTATGCAAGCATAATTTCTAGGTCCAGAAATGTATGCATATGTAAGCACTATGGCCATATATAAACGTAGTTATTAGCTAAACATAAAATTATATTTCCATCCTAGTGCTCTTTTATCAAGTCAGTATATAAAAGGAAGGAAAGATGTAGGGGTAAACATTAAAATATTTTTTTTTTATTTTTGACAAATTTATTAATATATATAACAACAGAGTTATTCATGTTCGTCTGTCAAAATTCTGCATTCTTATAAACATAACATTCAGTTCTACTAGGTTAAATATGAAATCTACTATGGGGGCACTCGTGAACTTCTTGCCGCCGTGCAGTAAACTTGAAGGCGAAATCCTTTCAACAGAAGTGACACCGATAAGCCACTGAAAGTTCCTTAGAAAGCACACTAGTGGGTCCAGATGGTTAGGCTGTCATCACGTCTGCAGAAGAAGGAAATATGGATTAAGATGACTTCGTGGAAAGTGATGTTGCTCCTGGGGAAGAGGTGTGATTTTGGTCGTTCATACTGGTCGCAGCAGATTTTTGTAGTGGAGCAAAAGGTTCGGAATCAGCGTCAATCACTCCCCAATGGAGGTCTCAAGAACTCTCTGTTGCATATCAGGCATTGAGACAATAATGAGGCATGCAGTTTAACTTTTCATGACCTTACATGTTTGCAGTAAGTATTGATGCGGTAGAAAAGCAACTTACAGCACAAACACAGATATTTAATGTGGTTGGGATTGTTCATACAGCCACGAAATTCATGATTCCGCACTGTGTGTTGATGCGAAAATATCTTGTCGCAGTAGCTGTAGGGGTATGATTTATCTGGTAATTACGATGAAGACGACGTCACGAACTCTGCTGGAGATAGGTCAGCCAAAGCCCTCGATTGTACAGCCGAAGAAACAGATGTTGTAGTAGGAAATGGTGATTTCAGTTCGTCGAAAATTGTTGCAGCCGACCCTAATAGAAGACGTTTCAACCAAAGAAGTCGATGGAGCTGTCGACGTCAAGTCTGAAGATGGCGATGGTGGAACTGTTGCTGCACGCGTCCCATCTGAAGAGCTCGATAGTGCGTCTGTTGGACACACGACCGACGTCTTCATAATATTTATGCCAGGTACCTGCTGCGACGATCTACAATTCACAAAGATCTCTATCCAACTAAACTTCATAAAATAAACCCAGTAACTATATTACTGTCCATGACGTAATTTAAATACTCTGGTGCATCGCGGGAGGCGAATGCACATTCACTGATGCACCTGGTGATGAGTTTACGAGTGCAGTATTCGTTTCCGTTGTAGGCATCGACAATGTGGAGAGACATATACATGAAACGATGTTACTGTTATCAATCGCACCATAGACGTAGAATGCAGCATAACCCAGATATAAACTCCTTCCCAGCACTTTGGGCGCCTTAAAATCAAAACTGTCGCCAAATCTACGCTTGTCACATGCCTAGCGCTCTTTGTGTATATATATTTTGTGAAAAACTAATGTTGATTTTAATACCGCGAATTGTGGATAGTAATTATTGCGCGTAATCGACATCGATGATGGGTGGAACGATCCCATTAGTTCTTAGCCGCAGATGATCCATATTATAGTGTCCAGCCAGAGTCCTTCATTAACATTTATTCCCTCTCGCAGTACAACTTCTTTATGTTTTTTTCTAACACCGGCTTCGATGTCAACCGCATTACACTCACGTAATTTCGAGGCCTTAATTGCTTTTTTTTTTTAACACATCGGGTTTACTATAACTACATTCCAACCATATATTATATTTCACAGCTCAGTATTTCCACACTTCCTGTGTTAGATTGTTTATTAAATTTTGTTTCATACAGGTCAGAAATGAACAACTATCTTTCGTCAAAAATATGGTATTTGAAAGGAACATATGAATTCAAAAAACCCATGAATGCTGATTCCTTCAGGAAAAATGTATTTACATTCAGCTTCCTATCTGTGGTTGCGATGCATGGTCGTGTGAATTGCCAAGGGAAGTTTCCGATTCACAGGTCGAAGTTGCGTTGGGTCCAGTCTTTGCTGCGAACTACAAATACAAAGGATGAACCACTAGGCCTGCATAGTACGAAAGTGCAGAATGTTCACAATGTTTCAGATTTTTTTTTAAAGGTCAGTGCGAGAAAACTAGTTAGAGCACTTCTAACATTGATATGGCATGAATATAAAATTCCTTACTCATGCGATCCTTTCAATTCTTCGTACTTCATTAGCATTTGCGAAAGTCTAGTAGTAACAGCTGCGTGGAAGGCATCTACGATCTGCATTAATATCTGAATTTTTCCGCTTCGATGTTTCAACAGTGTGTGCAGAGCTTGTTACCATCCCAGTACATTTCCGATGCAATATCGGCAGATAACGCTTTGCAGGCAGTGAAGGTTGAGCAGTAAAGGATTTCAGATACCTTTACAGGTTGCCACTTCGACAACTAATCTGCGACTTGTATTTTTAAAATGCGAAAATAACATGCTTCTCATTCTGAATACAGTTTACGACTTCTCGCCGAGCATAGCTGCTTACAGAAAAGTTCTTTTTACTTTAACGACACAATGTTCTGGAATACGCTCCATCTTGGGAGGAGACAATGCCCCCCTCTTGGTAGTCCATACATCATCTCATCTATCTAGTCCCGATATAGCTCTACATACAAGCCGTCAAAATATAGCTCCTTATTCAAGAAAGAAATCTAAAAATAGACAATAAAAAATATGCAATTTAATATAAATTCAATAATATAGCAGACAAAATATCTAAAAGAATGCTAACAATAAATATATATGAATCTTAAGAATAAACATTAAAAGAACGAGTATAAGAGCCACATGATTAAATAAAAAAAGCGTTAGAGGGAATACCACCAAATGCACCCTCGACACGAAAATACACAAGCTCATATATGAAGAAACCCTACAAATGTTCCATCGATGAGAAGCTAAATATTTAAAAAATCAATAACATATACATATTAATTATTAGCAACCTAAGCGAGTCAAAAAGTATCAGTAAATAAAAACTTAATTATTGAATGAAGGTTGTTTGGGGGGGGGGGGATAACCGAAGATATTTAATAGATATACGAAGCCCAGACCGTAACATCAACAAATCTTAATCCGTATTCGTACCCTCTTTGGAAATAAAATCATAGTGTGTAAAAATATAAATCATACTAACAATTTATATAAGAAAAAATTGCGCTCTTAAATAAGGACACAAATCAACATGCGTATAAAAACTCCCATCGCGAGTTCCCCGTATTGTTTTAAGCAGCCCGAGCATTGCTTTCACATTCCTCTCATTATCATAGCAGCCAGTTTTCAGTGAGTGTTAAGCTTATCGAATTTCTACAACACATGTTGAAGCCATTTTTATATTGCTGGAAGCTGCAATTCGCGCAGTACCTTAATATTTTGCGACGAACTATGCTATACGGATAAAGAAAAATTTGTGAAACATAGGAACCGGTTATTTCTGTAAAGCAGGTAGGTAACACATTTCGGAAAACTTTCGCACATCCCTCAAAATAATATACGACCATTAAAACTCATTAAGGCAGCAGTTTGGAATAGAAAGTCTTCTCACCATTAATATGCAATGCATATTTTTTGACGACGTGATCAATGGGTATTTTGCAGTTTGTTTCCAATCATCGGCGATATTCCCCGGGGAATAAATCTACAAGAAAGTAAGTTTCGTGAACAGGATTTAATGGGGTAATGTTCAAACTTCAATTTGTCAGAAACATATTTTTCCCCCCTCGATTTATAATCGGAACATGGCTATTTTGATACAGGCATACACTCTGAGCTTGCCTATTAATTCCATGATATTAGATGTGCGGGCGAAAAATATACGTGTGTGTACTAAGTAATCGAATTATGTTTCCCACGTTCAAATGCCAATCATCATGACTACGACACTGGTACGAGTACAGAGGTCATAAACGCAAACCCGAAGTGTGTGATATGTGCGCAATATACAGTGATATGAAAAATGGGCTTTTAAACAAATCGTGACCGCCACGAGGCTCCATAACACAGAAATGTGTACAGCTTACTTTGAAAAATTATCAAGCACCCGAAACTCCGAATGATTAAAAGAATTGCCGTTCAGCGCCAATATAAAAATGTCTCACGGAGCATGCCGGAACATTGAAAAAATACAATGTTTGATACATATATAGCAGCCTGAATCCACTGTGATATTCGGAATACCGGACAGAAAAAAATGTCTGCTTATATATAACTGATCTCAGTTACCTCAAATATGAACAAACGTCGGTAATGCTTCAGAAAAAAAGAACATTTTCATTTCCACAGCCTTATGCACTGTAATTTGCACGTGATAGTTCAACCAATCAAATCTTTTTTTTTGTGCGACACATTTCATCAATCACATAGAGATCACCCCATTCCCCTCATTATCCACCCATCACCTCCCTTCATCCACGGTGCCTCATGCAGTGCGCTGGTAACTCATGTTTTCGGCATCTACAACCACTGCTTACCCATTTCGACCACATCCCAACCCCTCTTCTCGCCAATCACTTGCTACATCATCCTCTTCCACCACCATTACACTCAAATAGCGCATATAAATAGACCACGGAACAAAGTATTCCCCCTGCTACTGCAATCGTCGTTCGTCACCTGCCCGCCTTAGTGTAAACAATTTACTGATCATCTGGAGATTAAGAAGATGTTTGGGTACTGTCCCAGAGAACAGAAAATAATTTCGGCGATCGTCGCGTACAGAATACTGCGCTCTCTCGTGGCACTCGCCCGGACCAAGAACTGGCGTCCATTCTGAAAGATTTCCTGCTGACCTACACACACCACGAAGTTCGGAATGTGTAACTTCTGGCCTACCCGCAGCAGGAGGATTATATTCGCAACTCTCCACCGTGCAGTGAGTGCCTTGACGACTGCACCACGTCTATTCTGTACACTCCTCATTCCTGCGCTTGGTGCAAGGTGCGATGTCGTGCATTAGCCGACGCCCCCTTCAATGCCTCCATCTCATTCAGAAATTCGTCATCGACCATATTCACAGCACCGTCTCCATCATCGAAGAGACCGCAGAGTGAAAAATATGAACGATTCTGTAGACCAGCTCACTGTCGACCTCATGCAACTGATCGCATCACGTATCCGACCCAGCACCAGCTCTACCTAACACCCACTCAACTCGATGGTATGCGATGATTGGCTACCAGCATATGAGGACTCCATACAGATTTCTATCGGTACTTGCAGCAGTTAATTGCTGCCCACCATGGTAATCACATCGTAGTAACTCCGCGATCTTAAATGCATGAAGTGATGTATACAAGCGCCTCCGAGTCAGGTATAGTGAAGTATTTCCCCAATGCCATCCCAGGATCCCATCGTTTGGAGTACTGGTTCCGCGACCCATAGCACGAGGATGCAGTGAAAACCATAGAAGCCGGAGATGGTGGGAATAATGCACCATCCTCTACTACGCCTTGGGCACCTGCATAAAACCCGAGCATCATGAATGCCAAAGACAAGTCTAAAATTTATTTTTATGGACAGAATCCGGTGCGACGGTCAAACCTGTGCAGTGTAAAAGAGGCTGGATGTAAACCTGCCATGCAGCACCAAATGAACTGTTGGAATTGATTGAGGGTGAAACCGTCGTCATTTTAGAAGTATGTCAGCGCAGAGACTACGAGATACGAAGAGGGGGTCGGGTAACAGCTTTTAATTTCAGCGAAGAATGCGATAGCGAGTGGCATAGACTCTTGCTGGACAAAGAAGCTGACATGATTCCATTCTTCGAACTGAACACGATTTGTCGCAACCTGCCGTGCGAGGTTAAGGCATGCTCGCCAGATGAGGACGAGAAAGAACAGTGAATGTGAATAAAATATTAACAGTTTAGAGGCGTGATTGTGCAGTGTGCTAAAAAAAATTTTACTAGGCAAAAATTTTTTTGCACGTGAAAAGTGACACAACGTGTGCAGAAACTAATTTGTATTAACATATTTGAGGAAAAACAACATGGAGTCATGAGAAAAATCTTAGCCACAAAATATACGCTGAAGAGTCAAAAAAACTTGTATAGACGTGCATATGCAAATAACAGAGGTATGGAACCAATCAGAGTAACGCGAAGCGGTCCGCAGCTAGATCGGTTACTGCTGCTACAATGGCCGGTTATCTGGACTAAAGTGAGTTTGAACGTGGTTTTATAGTCGGCGCACGAGAGATGGGACATAGCATCTCCGAGGTAGCGATAATATTTGTATTTTCGCGTACGACCATTTGACGAGTGTGCCGTGAATATCGGGAATCCTAGACACATCACATCTTCGACATCGCTGCGGCCGGAAAAATATCGTGAAAGAACTAGACAAACGACGACTGACGAGAATCATTAAACGTAACAGACGTGCAACCCTTTCTCAAATTAGGTGCCGATTGAATTTGTAGACTGCCCTGCAGGATTCATGGTGTGAATTGCCTCCTTCATACCTTCAGACATTAGTTGATTCCATGCCACGTCGTCTTATGGCACTTCTGCCTGCTCATGGCTGAATTGAGGAGGGGAGGGTGGAGCCGTACACGATATTAGGCAGGTGTACCAGTTTTTTTTCTCTTCAGTGTTTATGCAAATCAGACATACATTTCAACGATGTTCAGTATTCTTGAGGTCTCCATAGGAAAAATAAATTATTTTGTTTTATTTGATGTATAAAATACAGCAGGAAAGATACTCGATAATGTTTAAAGTTTTGATTGTAAGCGACAAATAGGATTTTTATTTAAAACGATGTGTGTATAAATGTTATCTGTGCAAACCCATGTCACGAAATATTTTAAGTGTTAACTTAATTACATCGATTTATTAATGATATGTATTGTAATGACGAAAATAAAGAGCTCAGGTACCAAAATATTCTTGTAAAATTGGTTACTAAGATGTCTGTTCCTGCACCGCATTAGGCAAACGGAATCTGCACATGTGCATTGATAAATGCTTCCAAGTAGTATTCTCACATCTGAACCTGCTAGGTGTCGGATAACCGTGACATATGCACATGTGCTCGTGTGGGAAGAGCAGTGTAAAAATTTTCCGAGGCCTGCACCTGTACGGTGTCAGGTAACTGGAGTCTGCACACTGGAGTCTGCACATGTGTGCTTCCTAGCCGTTTTCACACATATACACCTACACAGTGTTGGGAATCCCTGATGTAATCACATAGCAGCATTGGTATTTCCGCAGGCTGCAACTGCACAGCATCAGGTAACTGTAATCTGCACACGTACATTTGTACGTACTTTAACCTAGTTTTATCACATATACACCTGCTCGGTGTTGGTTAAGTGTGAAGTCTGTTTGGGTGGGATGAACAGTATTAGCACTTGCCAGCCACACTCCTCATGCACAACGTCACCAAAAATTAAATGTTAATACGAATCAGATCACAACTATAGGTTTTTACTCTCTGACATTACAAATGGCCCCCACACTATAACATAATAGCCCGTCTTAGATGTTTGGTAAGCAATAAATTTCGTCGGAAGCATGTTCCAGCCTCACAAAAGTGCACGAGCAAATCCTTCGGTTCGTACGGCCCCGGAGAAAATATGAAAATCTCCGTTGCTACATGCTCTTACCATTATCACTTTCCATGAGCATGTGTAGTTAGCCAATATGCTAGTAGCAGAGTTCGTCGATTGATGGACCGGCGTGGTAGCATCTCAAATATTGTCCAGGATAAATGCATGCATATTCGTCCGTTATCTGGCATCGAAAAAAAGGTGGATAGATCCTTCAGTTACTATGTTGACATCGAATTAACGACAGGTCAAACCTCAACGTTATCTCAGAAATCGAACCCGGATGTCAAGGAAACCTTGAAACCAATGGAGGCTTACCCCCTTTCATGCAATTTCCCCTCCCAAAAGCCACAGTCACCACTCCCTCTCAGCATTACATGAGTTTCAAGTTTCACTGTCGATCAAATACATCTGGCAAAGCAGATGAACCTGAAATTACGCAAAGAGGATCTAAACTTGAGACGGCAGACTCCATATATAACTCAACACGGAGTCCAAGTTTCCGATATTATTCATTGTATTTTTTTTTTTTCAGTGATCAGACAGCTGTCCTCCATTTCGGTGAACAAGATTCGATTCCCGATAGGGCACACCAGATATCCATAGACGATAAACACAGACCCTGCACACGCGCACATACAGAGAAAGTACGACTTTTAACATTTACTAGCTACACTACCCATGAACGAAATATAGACCGAGGTGACAAAAGTCATGAAATAGCAATATGAAAATATACAGATGGCAAAAGTATTGCGTACAAAATGTATAAAAGGGCAGTACATTGGTAGGGCTTTCATTTGTAGTCAAGTGATTCAAGTGAAATGATTCTGGCATGATTATGGCCGCACGACGGGAATAAACAGACTTCGAACGTGAAAAGGTAATTGGAGCTATACGCATTGGAAATTCCATTTCGGAAATGGTTGTGGAAATCAACATTCCGAGATCCACAGTGTCAAGAGTGTGCTGAGTATACCTAATTTCAGGTATAACCTCCCACCATGGACAATGCAGTGGCCGACCACCTGCATTTAATGACTGAGTACAACCACGTGTGTGTGGAATGGTGAGTGTTAACAGACAAGCAACACTGGCGGGAAATAACCGCAGGAATCAATGTGGGACGTACGACGGACATGTCCGTTAGGACAGTGCGGCGAACATAGGATGTACTGGGCTATGCCAGCAGAAGAACGACTCGAGTGCCTTTACTAACAGCACGACATCGCCTGCAGCGCCTCTCCTGGGCTCGTGATCATATCAGTTGGAACCTAGACGACTGGAAAACCGTGACTTGGTCAGATGAGTCCCAATTTCAGTTGGTAAGAGCTGATGGTAGGGTTCGAGTGTGGCGCAGACCCCACCAATCCATAGATCCAAGTTGTCAACAAGGAACTGTGCAAGCTGGTGGTGGCTCCATAATGGTGTGGGCTGTTTTTACATGGAATGGACTGGGTCCTCTGGTCCCACTGAACCGATGATTGACTGGAAAGGGTTATGTTCAGCTACTTTGAGACCACTTGCAGCCATTCATGGACTTCATGTACCCAAACAACGATGGAATTTTTATGGATGACAATGCGCCATGTCACCGGGCTCTAACGGTTCGCGATAGGTTTGAAGAACATTCTGGAAAATTCCAGCGAATGATTTGGCCACCAAGATCACCCGACCTGAATCCCATCGAACATTTATGGGACATAATCGAGAAGTCAGTTCGTGCACAAACTCCGGCACCAGCAACACCTTCGCATTTATGGACTTCTATAGAGGCAGCATGGCTCAATAGTTCTGCCGGGGACTTCCAATGAATTATTGAGTCCATGCCACGTCGACTTGCTGCACTTTGCCGTGCAAAAGGAGATCCGAAACGATATTAGGAGGTACCCCATGACTTAAGTCGCCTCAGTGTAACTTGTTAAACACACGACATTCAAATGCTCTCAAAAAATGCCACATGCCAACTTCGTGCAAGACGGGGTCCCAGAAAATATGCCATTTCGTAAGACGAGAATCGTATCCCCGATGGGTACATAACTCTGCAATAGGAAAAACTGAAATGTTTCATTTCAGGTGGAGAAATTTCCCCCCACCGAAAATACCTTGAGACCTCACTTGGTACTAGCCTCAAACATATTTAAGGGCCCTCCTTATGCTCATTTCCCTTGAATGTTTAATGAGCTTCTCCATTTTATAAATGATGGACACACTGAAAAATTCCCGCATTCCCTGCTTGCATCTCGTCCCTGGGCGGGCGTAAGCCAGTCGTGAGTTCCATGTACACAATATACAAGGCCGAGTGTTGCGTGTGATACATGTGCTTTGGATTTTGGTGCGTCTGCACATGATGTAATATGTACCCGAGATAGGCCCGAATTCTGTATTGTCTGATTAGTAAGAAACCTTGCCACGGAAGCAATCGCAAAACCTTCGACTCATTCTACGCACCTGGCACCTGTGTTGTATCAGATAAGCAGATTTTAACCCCATGTCGCGAGGTACGTCATAAAGAAATGCATGCTGTGTGTCAGTCGCACGATGGACAAATAAATTCCCATCCTAAAAAAAAAGGTGTATGGGGGAATAACCTCACTATTAAAGAAAACAAGAAACCTCATCGGTCAAGATGGAGGCAAGGGCTCTACCTTAAGCTTCGTCGAAGAGGAAACTGAGGTGAAGTGGAAGGTTTTCGCGGTTTTTTTGTAGCGAAGTTTTTTTAATCATCGGGTAATCCAGTCATCAGGCCAATCTCGTGTATATATTTCATCGGTTGCACACGCACCACACACCAAAGCACATGTACCACACGCATCACTCGGTCATGTGCCTTGCGCACATACAACCCGTGATGGTCTTACCCTGGTCGAGGGACGAGGTTGGATGACAGTTTATGTANTATATATATACATATATGCTTGTATGGTACATTAACACTAATCCGCGTTAAGGTAGAACCTAACAACCCTCACGGTTTTTTCTTTAGAGAAGTTTTTACTTATTGGACAATCTGCTCTTGTTATTCATAATGGTATATTATCCTGAATCCGTCTCGTACAAGCAGGGAATGCGGATTTTTTTTCAGGGTGTATAGCATTCATAACATTGAGAAGCTCATTTAATATTCAAGGGAAATTAGCGCAATGAGGGCCGTCGATTAAGTTAGAGACTGGTAGCAAGTGAGTTCTCAAGGCATTTTCGGTGGTGGGAAATGTCTTTACTTCAACTGAGATCTTTGTTTGTAAGCATACTTTCTGACGGCAATAAAGGCTTATGGGATCACTTTCCTGTCTGGTTATATGTGTTTATGTCATGCATGTGTTTGTCCCCAAATTCAATTTTTGAATGCTTCAACCGATTTTCCCGAAACTTGGTGCACTTATAAAACTTAGTATGGACAACTGACGATTATAAATTTCGATCATGTCAGGCACTCACTTTCAAAATGGCGGTATTTTGAATACGTTTGGTGATATGTCATGTCTCCGAAACCATTAAAACCGATTTCTACCAGATTTTATTTGCTGACAGAACATTGTGAAAACATTACATTTTGATATGTTTATAGTTGTTAGAAAGCCATTTGGTACGATACCAACAATTAAAAAAATACGATTTTAAATTATTTTTCGAAAACTATTTTACCAGTTCTTACCCAATTTGGCTTTCAAGTAATATTATGGTAAGCAATGTAAACATAAGTGACTGCAGTTAATTAGTTACACATATCCAAAATGGCGGCCGGCCATTCAAATGTTTTAAGTTTATTTTGTATGTGTGTTATACTATTTAACCAATTTTGACCTACTTTTGTATACTTAAAGTGTCTACTACAAGCATTATACGTATATACGAACAAAAAGCCACTCTTGTGGGCTATTTTGGAACAAAACGAATAAATAAATTTATGTCATAACATGGTAATTAATAACCGATTCCTACCAAATCTCGCAAGCAAGTAGTATTGATGCAGATGATGTTATGTGATATGTTTAAAGCATTTCTTACACTTTTTTTTTAAATGGCATCCATATAAAACTTTTTAGCTAAAAATGCTATATCGTCGAGACTATGTAATTAATTCCAACATATATTTTTATGCTGGCAGTAGACATTAAAACTTTCAACTAAACCTACATGGAGAATCTTTTGTCTGTAATTTTTTAAGAGAGTGTTATGAGAATAAAACTAATTTTCATGTCAAATCTCGAAGGAGTATTGAACTATTCCTGTCAAAATTGACAAACAAGGTTAGTACTGAAGCAGATAATGTCAAGTTATGTGTTTTTAAGCATTCCAGAAACTAATTTTCAAAATGGTGGCCTTCAAGTAATTTTAAGCTTAGAATGCTACAACGTCGAAACCATGTAGGGGGTAAACAATTTTCAACTTAACTATATATGCTGGCAACTATCAACTGTATCTATATGAAACATACCTTGTCCACCATTTTGTAACATAAAACCATGCGATTAAATAATGTTTTTCTTCTTATCTCCGGAAACAACTGACATCCTACCACCACCTGCACCAGGTGGTGTAAACTGGTATGCTTTATGAAGGTCAGTCTCTTATTTTTAAAATGATGGCTACATAAATATTTGCACACCATATATTTTACTAACGAAACCAATTCCAACTTAACTTTGTATGCTGACAGCATCTATTGCAACCATCAACTTTGTCTATGCAGAGCCTCATTGTCTGCTATTCTTTAAGATAGCTCTACCAATCTAATATAATGATTTTATCTCATAACGCGGGAAACAGTGAACACATTATTAGAACATTTTGCGAGGATGTAATCTGGTGGGCCATAATAATAGATGTATGTTTTTAAATTAGGACACTTTTATTTTCATGATCACGGCTATAATATCATTTAAGTTTGGTTGACGATATGTGCGAATATATGTAATTTGTTTTAACTTAACGCAGTTTACAAACATTGAAATTTCTACAACATTACTTTTTGACCTCAATTTATGAAGATCGCCATGTGAAAATGATGGCGTTTTTATGCCATGTTTCGAGGACCAACCAACCGATACACTCCAAATGTTAAATTAAAAAACTTAAATTATATTTGTACCAAATTATGCACATAATAAATGCCACAGAAGGCCATGTAAACTTTCATGATCTAAATGGTTGAAGCAACGATGTAAAAATTGCAGTTTCATAAATCATTTAACAAATTCAACTAAAATTTTATAGAGTACATTAGAAGCATTGTCTAAAGAGCATCCTCTTGTAGCAGTTCTGTACGATAGCATAAAATAAAAAAATTTATGTCATATCTCAGTAACCAAATAACCGATTTCCCTCAAATTCTTCACACAAGTAGCGCTAAGGGAGATTATGTCAACATACATGTTCTATGTGGTTCAGACACTTATTTGAAAACTAAAGGCACTAATAATATTTGAATTTAGTAATCTCGATCATTCGAAACATTAGACTGATTAAATAAGAAGCTGATGCTCCGCATCCCTCCTCTGTAATGCAGTGGATTGCACAATATATTAAAGTACAAGGTTTTCTATGATAAAGTCCCGGGTAAGGCATGCACGTATTGGTATTTCAATTATTACATACATTCCTGGTTTTATTTTTCAAGTTATTGATTTAATAAGCTAGTCAAGTCCTTCTTACCAACAAAGCATTTAAGAAAATATTATAATAAATTGCACTCATGTTCAGGAAAGTAGGCTCGTTTGTTATATCAGTAACATCTTGTTTATAATACTGAGATTTTCACCCATCGGGCATACGTCTCTCGTCGCACGAAATCGCATAGTATGTGCGACGCCTTCTTGAGCGAAATTGCACTTAGGAATTTTTTCAAATCATCTCAATGTCTTGTTTTTAAAAAGCTATGATTTATTCCGGTGATGCATTTCACAATGTGCAAGAGTAAAAGCTTCCAATGACCGCTAGCAGCTCAGTGTGAAAACCACGTTTTGATTGCGGTGTGCATGGGTAGTATAGCTGGCAAATGTTGACAGCGGTAATTGCTGTTTTATCTGTGTGTGTGCAGGATCAGTGTTTATCTTGTATGGAAATATGGTGTGCCCCATCGGGAGTCGAACCTGGTTCAGTGAGATGAGGGCTAGCTGTCTGGTCACTGCACAAATGCAAGACTTTAGGTTTGGAGTGAATGCGGTCGGAAACTTTGACTTCGATTTGAGTTAGAAATGGTGTCTGCCGTCTCTTATTGCGGTTCTCTTAAATTAATTTTGTATCCATCTGTTAGACAGTTGTATATTGTTACGAATGAGCTTTTAACTCATTCACACTTGAAATTGTCTAATAGGCGTAGCTCAATAATGAGTCACGATTATCTAGTGCACAGCAGTATTAGATGGAGTTTATTGAAAATTAAGATTAAACAATAACTATTTACGTGACTATTGATCGGGGGATCTTTAATTAAATACCAAGAAACTTATTAATTACATTAAGGTTTACGAGGGTTATTCGGAAAGTAAGTTCCAAATCGCCATAGCTAATCGAATGTCGCGCGAACATTGTATCGTATATGCGCACCAACTCCCGGCATGCCTTGCTCGTCAAACGACGTAATTTGCATTGGTATTGTGTAGTGTGCTGTTTACAGTGTCAGGTCAAAAGGTTTAAAAGAGTTGATCAGCCCGCAGACTGTGAAATACGTTCAGTGATTCGGTTTTTGACAGCAAGGAACTTTTCAGCAGTGGAAGTTCATCGACATAAGTCAAGTGTATGGCCCTAATGCTATGAGTGACAGCAAAGTGCGTATGTCGATGAGAGTTTTCAAGGACGGACGGGAACATGTCCATGATGAACCGCGATCAGGACGACCATCAGTGATCACAGAATATTTGGTCAAAGTCATGGACGAAAAGATTCGTGAAGACCGGCGATTCACAATTTCAACTTTAGCATTGGAATTGCCGAATGTGGGTAGAACAACTTTGCACAAAATTGTCTCTGAAAACTTGCAATTTCACAAATTGTGGGCACTTTGGTTTCCCGGGCTGCTAACTGAGGAACACCAAATGAAAAGAATGGCTTGTGCTCTTGATTTTTTGTACCGATATCATGAGGGAGGTGATCAATTTTTAGAGGAGATTGTCACAGCGGACGAGACGTGAAAGAAGCAGTTACAGACTGGTTATCCCCACAGGCGGCAGACGTCTATGACTTAGGCATATAAGGGTTTGTAAAACGTTCTGACAACTTTTTAAAGAAATATGGTAACTATTAACCAAAACATAGATACTTGTAAAAAATAAAATAATAAAATATTTTTGAAAAAATCTCTTATGGTTTATGTTATATACGAAAGAGGACCTTACTATACGAATAACCCAATATTTCCTTACGCTATTACTATTACAATCTAATTCGAAAGTCCCCACCTTGTTCATGTTGCGGAGGCTGGATTCTAGGAGGTGGTTAACGACGGCCGGACACACCCAACTTCAGTGGTCTTCTCTCTTGTCGGGTCGACGACAAAAGACGCCGCTCCCAGTGTTACGCTGGCCTATATCGGGCGCGTTGTTTAATATATTTCGGTCCCGTTTACTGGCCGGTGGAGGGGATTTATGCAACTGTCTTTCACAAGGTCTCGTTGTAATCACGCTCGTGCCCTAGTTTAAAGTTTGAAGGTGTGATCAGGCAGGCCGTTTAGCTAATGCCTGATCACATCATAACAACTCCCCCAATGTTCACTAGCGAGATGCCCTCATCTCGCCCTAGAGTCCATGTGGATTATGTAGATGACTGGGAGTTGCGGGGTTCGTGACGTGGCAGCAGGAATATGGATCGGGTTAAAGTCCTCTTCGCTACGGTAGGAAACATTTTTGAAAGGAATTATAGTAGACTGATAAGTTAGGTATAAGGAACTGCCAACTACTGCTGTCTTGCAGTTCTCAGTCAAGAGTGAGCCGTACAAACGCTGTGCTGTGTGTTTTTTCAGTGATCGTGTGGGCCTTGAACTTGCATTTCCGCTGGGTGTGCAAATTGTCTTCCACGCGAGCGCAACAGACGCCCCACGGGCGGTTCGCGAACGCGTCAGCCTGTCTTGAGTTTGTGAGTCCCTAAGTACTACGTGGCGTGAATTGTTCTTTACATTAATTCTGGTTAGGAATTAAGAAAAAAATTTTAATCATTAATCATATTGAAAATAGAAAACAATATTAATAAATGAAAAGAATTTAAATTTGGTAAGTTGACTGCTCTCCCCGTTAAAATAATTTTTGTGTTTTGTTGGTACGGACAATACACTTGCTGGAAATGAATACATTTTAGAGCACTGACAATAATAATAATGTGATTTGAGAGTGTTACATACTAAAATGGTACGTGACGTCACAGTGGTAGGATACTGATAGAATGGTATCGAAACGTAAAATATTATTTAATTAATTGGAACTTTCATAAAATTTAAACAGAAAAGGAATATTGCGGCTGCTTTTCTACTATGTTTCAAAGTGTACTTAAGAGGAAAATGGAACGGATACTTAAAGTCACATATGCACAAGTATTTAAATATAACAAATAAAATGTTGAAAGAATAAAAGTTACTTATTATACAGTAAATATTTGTCAATTATATATAATAATATATATTTAGTGTGGCAAATTGTACAAATAATAAGTTTTCTATAAAAACTAAAATCTTAATTACAGTGATATGAAGTATTATATATGATACGTCTCTATTTTATTATGGTAATTTTTACAATGTATAATATATGTGAGACGTTTTTATTTTATGAAAGTTACATATATAATACAGTTTTCCATTCGTAAGCATTGAAAAATGTATTGTTTTATTCTAGGTTTACGTAATATGTGTTGTTGCACGGAAGAAATTTGCAAATTCTGTAGAAATAAAAATTTTGTTTGGAAGTTTTTTTTTCTAACATATTATACAGTGTGCAAAGTCTGATACCTACTGGAGGCCTCCTGTGAGTATTAACATAAAATTGCCATTTAATTGATGATTTGTTTTGAGTAAAGTAAAGTTTTTTATGTACGTGTATGGTACCTGCAGGGTGAATTAAGTGTAAGTAAAATATGTAAACCGCTTGTTACCTGTAAATGTTTTAATGTTCGACTCGCGAGCTGAGTTAAGTGATAGTGCTGATGCTGTAGAATGAACGTGCGCGACTCGATGACGTTTCTACATGTGACGTCAGAACAGGTGTCTTGCCGCTACTGCCATAAGTGGGCATTGCTTACGCTGACCTCCGGAGGAACTCTACCTGAGGGGGTTTGTTGTGGCAATCTCTGCTGGTTGCTGTTGACGATGGAACCCTGGGATGGCATTTGGATATAACTTCACCGTAACTGACTCGAAGGCGCCTGTGTACATCACTTCGTGCATTTAAAACCGCAGAGTTATTGCAATGTAATTACTTTTGTTAGACATCAATTAACAGCTGCTAGTGCCAATATTGGTCTGTGTAGAGACCTCACGAGCTTGAAGCCAATCACCGCATACATTTTAGGTGAGTGGGTGCCAGTTGGAGCTAGTGCTGGTTTGGAGACGTGATGTGATCAGCTGTATGAGGTCGGCGGTGGCCTAGTATATGCAGCAGTCGTTCATGTTTTTCGCTCTGCGGAATATGAAATGATGAAGGCGGTGCTGTGAACAGTAGAGGTGGTGGTCGATGATGAATTTCCGAATATGTTGGAGGCTGTAAAGAGGGCGTCTGCTAATGCACGACATCGCGTCTCGCACAAAGCGCGGGAATGAGGAGTGTACGGACTAGACGAGGTGCGTCATCCAAGCACTCCTTGCACGGGAGACAGTCGCGAATATATTCGTCCTCCTGCAAGTACGCCAGAAGTCTGTTGTACATGTTCCGAACTTCGTGGTGTGTGTACGTCAGCAGGAAATCTTTCGATAGAAATGCCAGACGAAAAAAGATGTGTATAGTCTAAAGCAAACAGATGAGAACGACGCCAGCAAAAAATGGAAGACAGGGGCCCGTGGCCTTACATACGCCGACATATTCGTGCTGTGGAGCGTGAATAGGTGGTTATATCGTCAGTGCGTGACTGGCCGGGAGGGGGACTGGAAGTGGGCGACATGGGTAAGCGTTGGTGGTAGATGCTGGAAACATGAGTTACCAGCGCACTGCACGGGGCACTGTCGATAAATGGGGGTGATGGAGGGTGAAGAGGGGGATGTGATTGACTGTAGGTAGGAGAGTGTGTCGCATAAAAACGATTGTTCGGTCGAGCTATTCGAAGTAATTCAATGAGTGGGGCAGTCATTCAAATAATTTACAGTGCAGAAGACTACAAAAATGTAAATTTTTTTGTCTAAATAATTGCCTACGTTGGTTCATCTTTGTGGAAACTGGGATGCGTGATATATGAGATGAAATTTTTTTCTGCCAGGTGTTCTGGATATGACAGTGGATTTAAGCAGGTATATATGGAACATGATTTATTTTTTTAATAGTACAAAGTCGCATTATTTTCTTTTGCGCATGTGAAATCATGGAAGGAATATGCGACCTCAGATTGGATACCTGCATCGATTATATTTGTAATGAAAGAAATGTACATATGACCATGTCCGATTGTAGTTATAGAATGCCGATGCTAGCCCGGGTCCTGGCACACCATAGATTTTAACCATACGTTTTCAACCCACTTTTAAAAACTAATGGATTAAACATAACCATACGTTTTCTACCCACTTTTAAAAACTAAAGGGTTAAAAATAGCCATACGTTTTCAACCCACTTTTAAAAACTAATGGGTTAAAAATAGCCATACGTTTTCAACCCACTTTTAAAAACTAATGGATTAAATATAACCATACGTTTTCAACCAACTTTTAAAAACTAATGGATTAAAAATACCCATTTGTTTTCAAACCACTTTTAAAAACTAATGTATTAAAAATAGCCATACGTTTTTAACCCACTTTTAAAAAAATATTGGATTAAACATAACCATATGTGTTCAACCTGCTTCTAAAATTAATTGTTTGAAAATAACCATAACTTATGAAAATGCTGATACGAGCACGGGCGCGCGCTCACCGCAAAAAAAGTTGTGTTAACATTTGGGTTTAGAAAATGGTGCTTAGAAACAAAAAGGTGCTCTAAGAATTAACAGCGAAACTTTTTTTTCATTTAAAGAATTTAAAATGTATATTAAGTGAATATGAATGCAATTGAAAATAAACTGATATCAAATAAGACGAAGACGACCAAGGCAACGAAAAAGGCTACTGCAACTGGCAATGTTTGGAACGAATATAAATTTAAGCGTGATGTTTTTATGAAAAGAAAGAAGAAGAAACCTCAACAACCATTTGTCAAGTGTGAAACTTGTAACCACTATTATAAACCATCTCTAATAAGAAGTCATCTGAGAAGTAGATTGCACAAAGATCTTGCACCAGTGCAAGAACCTACACATGCATGGGAAGTTTTTAAAATACCGCAAAGTCTAATATCAAAACAGAAGTTACAAAGAGATAAGCGAGTTCAGTGTGAGGCTTGTAACCGCCATTACAAACCATCTCTCATAAAAAGTCACTTGAGGAGCAAAGTACACAAATACACACTCAGATTCAGTGTAGAAGAAATTGAAGAAGCATTTAAAAGTAGGATCAAGACTTATGCTGTAAAGAATGTGAATGCATACAAAGACCCAAATCATTTCCTAAACGATATAAAAGGAGCTGTCATCAGCATAATTAATAAAGATTTAAAATCAATGGACCTCAAAGTGAACATGAAGTTTTTCGCTGAGTACAAAAGAGGAACTGGTGACAATATTGAATATGTAGAAAGCTCTTTTAAAACCAAGAACGAAATTATACTAAAATCAACCGATCTAGAAAAATATTATACCGATGGCATATCAAAAATCATAGCTGAGATGGGTGCATTTGAAGCAAAGGGCTCTCAGTGGGTGCTCAGTAGGATATGCAAACTAGAGGTGTGAATAAATAAATATGTTCCCTTTAAGGGCAGCTGTTATGTTGATCTTCCAGAAAAAATCAACGCCAAGAAAGCAATAATTAATGTTAAGAACAATGATCAAAAATGTTTTTTGTGGTCTATTCTATCCGCACTACATCCAGCCCAAAAGCATCCTCAAAGAGTGAACAAGTATTTGGATCATGAACATGAGTTTGACGAAGCACTTAAGGGTCTGGAATTTCCTATGAAATTGGATAGCATACCGACCTTTGAGAAAAGAAGTGGGCTATCAATTAATGTATATGCATATGAAGAAAAAAAAATTTGAGGTATATTCTATCAGCAGTACACCCAGCCCAAAAGCATCCTGAAAACAAAGACAGTAAGGAATATATAATCTATCCATTAAAAACAACAAAAAATAAGGTGGATAAGCATATTAACTTACTCTACATAAAATATGAAAAGAATAACCACTACTGCTGGATAAAAAGCCTTTCGAAACTTATTGGGTCACAGGTAACAAGGAATGGTCGTAAAATATACATATGTGATAGATGCTTGCAACACTTCTACTCTGAAAGCCGACTAAATGCTCACGAAGAAGACTGCCGAGATCACGATGGAATTAGAGTCGTACTTCCACATCAAGAAAATAACATACTAAGATTCAAGAACAAAAATCATTATTTGAGAGTCCCTTTTGTGATATATGCCGATTTTGAGTGTTTGTTAACAAAAATTGAAACTTGCCAACCAAATCCCGACGACTCCTACACGAAGCCGTACCAAAAACACGAGCCTATTAGTTTCAGTTACTATATAAAATATGAACATGAATACTATAAGGCACCAGTAACTTACGAAGGATCTGATGCATCTAGGGTATTCGTCAAGATGTTAATGGAGGAAGCAAGGGCAATAGGAAATGTCTACAAAAATGAAAAGCCAATGATTCCCTTGACCAAGAAAGAACAAATTGGTTATGATACAGCCACCCATTGTCATATATGTGAAAAGACTTTGGATGGAGACTCTGTGAGAGACCATGACCACCTTACAGGTAAATTTAGAGGAGCCGCACACAAAGATTGTAACTTATCCTATAGAAATCCATGTTTTGTTCCTGTGTTTATACACAATCTATCTGGATATGACACACATTTATTTGTAAAGGAGCTGGGCATAGATGAAAATAAAATTGACTTAATTCCCAACAATGAGGAAAAATATATTTCCTTCACTAAACACGTATATGAGGGCGTAAATCTAAGATTTATTAACTCATTTAAATTTATGGCTAGCAGCATCGATAAGCTCTCTAGCAATCTTTCCAGAAGTCAATTCCGGGAAACGAGTAAGCATTTTTCCAATGAGCTTCTAGATCTTGTTACAAAAAAAGGCGTTTATCCATATGACTACATGGATAGTGTTGAAAAGTTTTGTGAGACATCACTACCTAATAAGGAGGCATTTTACAACAAACTCAACAAATGTGATATTTCAGATGAGGACTACGAGTTTGCAATAAAGGTGTGGGAGTCTTTCAACATAAAATCCTTAGGAGAGTATACTCAGTTGTATAAGAAAACAGATGTATTGATATTGGCTGATATTATAGAAAATTTTAGAGATGTATGTCTCAAAACATATAAGCTAGATCCTGCATGGTATTTCACAGCACCAGGGCTAGCGTGGGATGCTATGCTCAAACATAATAAAATAGAACTAGAACTACTAACGGATTACAACATGATTTTGATGATGGAAAAAGGTATTCGTGGTGGAATATCACAATGTTGCAAAAAGTATACCAAAGCAGATAAAAAATACATGAATGATTATGATGCCACAGTTAAAGCCTCTTATCTGGCATACCTGGATGCCAATAACTTATATGTATGGGCTATGAGTCAGTATTTACCTTACGGTGGGTTTAAGTGGAGAAATACAAAAATAGATGTGACAAAAATTCGAGATGATGCCACAAAAGGCTATATATTGGAAGTTGATTTGGAGTATCCACATGAACTACACGACCTCCACAAAGATCTACCACTGGCTCCAGAGAACAGAATACCTGAAGGTTCGAAAATGCCTAAATTATTAACTACCCTATATGACAAAGAAAGATATGTACTGCACTACGTAAATCTTAAGCAATATCTGTCCCTCGGAATGAAGTTGAAGAAGATCCATAGAGTTCTGGAGTTTGACCAATCAGACTGGCTCAAGTCCTATATTGATCTAAACACAAATATGCGAACGAAGGCATCTAATGATTTTGAAAAAGACTTCTATAAACTAATGAACAACTCTGTATTCGGCAAAACAATGGAGAACATTAGAAACAGAGTGGATATACGGTTGTGCACAAGCAGCAAGCAAGTGGATAAATTAGTGGCTAAACCAAATTTTAAAGATAGAACAATATTTACTGACTCATTGGTCGCAGTTCACATGAATAAAACAAAGCTGTGTTTTAACAAGCCCATTTATGTTGGAATGAGCATACTTGACTTGTCGAAGACCTTAATGTACGATTTTCACTATAATGTGATGAAACCAAAGTATGGGGGAAATATTGAACTGTGCTATCAAGATACTGACTCATACATATATTGTATAAAAACACCAGACTTTTACAGTGACATGAAAGAAATGACCGATCATTTTGATACAAGTTATTATCAAAAAAATAATAGATATAACATGCCTCAAATAAATAAGAAAATTATAGGCAAAATGAAAGATGAATGTAATGGGAAAATAATGGAAGAATTTATTGGTTTAAGAGCCAAAATGTATGCCTTAAATGTGGAAGGTGATGTAAAGAAAAGAGCAAAGGGTGTGAAAAATACTGTAGTCAGGAATGAGATAAGTTTTGATGACTACAAAAAGTGCTTGTTTGGAAAAGAAGTGGTGTACAAAAGTATGAATCTCATAAGATCTAATAAACATGAACTGTTTACAATAGAGTTGAGAAAAAAAGCATTAAGTTCCGATGATGACAAAAGATTTATTCTTAAAGATGGTATTAATACACTACCATGGGGGCACTACAAAATTGAAAAGGAGTGAGACTATGAAATATATATACGATCACCACCTTCATAATGTTTGTCAGACTGCATGGACTGACGCTGTATTTATGAATCTCATTCATATTTTGGTTTTTAATTATTGAATCTTTAAAATAAAAGTTTTTAACGGGAAATGACCCATTAAAAATTAATAACCATACATGTTTGCGCACTAGTCAGCTTCAGTGATTCTTTCACTTTTAACATCATAAATTAGGTTTCTTTGGCTTATTAGCACCACATTGCAAATAGTTGTAGCTTCGATTGGCTTATTAAAATCAACTGTAAGTTTCAGATTAGTTCTATCCTTTACAATAGAGGTTTTTCTGTAAGAACAATCAATAATATACAATGGTCTCCTAGAAACAAAAGCATCAGGGTTATAATATAGTTCATTGTTACGGTAAGGAGTATCTAGCTTAGTCTTTGAATTTCTAAAATCATTGTAGGCAATGTACATCTTATCGAAAATTTT
The DNA here is from genome assembly GCA_002778355.1 of Clitarchus hookeri. NCBI lineage: Eukaryota > Metazoa > Arthropoda > Insecta > Phasmatodea > Phasmatidae > Clitarchus > Clitarchus hookeri. Next base: position 89,905 of record NQII01007490.1, read on the forward strand.
ATCCTCGATATCCAGGTTCCAATTCTCTTTAGGGAACACTTCATTCCTTCCATTATTAATAGAAATATTTCTTAACGTGACTATGGTCAAAAATTGAACCATGTTTGTCTTGATCAGCATTTTCTTTTCTGTTAAGCTGAAAGAAACAATGACAAAGTCAGGCATATCGAATTGGATTGAATTGAACTGATCCTTTATATGAAACTGGAATGAGTTTGCACCAGTAGGTACAGGTTTTTCAAGACATTTCCAATAATTGAAACCGATGGGAATTTTGCTTTAATATCGTCTCCATAATTAGGCTCGTATTCAACAACTGGCCACAGGATTTCCATTTTCTCAATAACAATTTTACCAGCATCTGGAATAATATCAGCAGCTCCATTTTGTGTTTTAGGCCTTCTGTAAATAGAAACATCATCATGAGAATTTCGAATGAATGTAATCTTGTACCCGCCTTTCCAGAATATTTCATTACAATCCCTCATAAACCCAAACAAATATCTTAATGGATAGACAAGTTCATTATATCCATCTGCCTTAAAATATTTGCCTTTTTCTACCCCTGCTAGTTGCAAGTACGATGATTCTGATTCTGAGCTAAGCAATGCATGCATCATAGTCGAAGTGATGCCAGGATTGTCAATACTTTCAATTATATTTCCATGCTTAGAGATCTCTACTCTTGAGAACTGGAATGGGAAGAAATTCTCACAAAGGTCAATAGTTGAAGTTTTTTCATAACCTGCATTTGTATCTCTTTTAGTTAGCTTATACTGTTGGTACACATAAGCCTCATTCGGATGTGTAAATGCATTGCCAACAGGAATATCAAACTCAATGCGCTTGTTGTATTCATTTAAATAGTTTTTTGTCTGGTCGTTTGGTCGAAACGACTGACGTTCATAGCTTTCAATTTTTTGTACACTCATTTATTATATAGCAAAAATTAGTTTTTTTAAACAACTACACTTTCCTTATTTACCCAAGAATTATGACTACTATCAAAACCCAACCATTTAACAAACAGCTTATTTCCTTTCCTTTGTAAAACTTTCTCTACTAAGTAGTCTTAAGCAGCTCTGGTTCATAAAATATACCCTTGCTGGACTCACTTTTCAAATCTTTTATTCTGTATGTTATGGGGTGCGTGTACAATACTTCACATACCTTAAATACTTCAGTGGACCAGTTTGGTGTATACCCCTTTTCAAACAGGCCTTTACTTTTACTTATACGGACTTTATCTCCTATAGCAAACCGTGCTTTAGCCATTTTTCTTTCTCCACCATACATGTTGATTAGAATAGACCTTTCATTCTTAGCACTTACATTGGCAGGTTTCATCCTGATTGTGCTGTGAACAGTGTTGTTGTATTCACTTATTAATTTAGGCAATATATCCACCCATTTATAGCTTCCCTGCACAGTAAATATCTTCCACATTTTCTCCTTCAATGTTCTATTAAATCTTTCTACGACACTGGCTTTCTTTCCGCTGTATGTTGAATAGTGTGTTATGTTGTTATTGACCATTAACGTCTTAAATGATTTATTGTAAAATTCTTTCCCTTCGTCTGTTTGTAAATGCATAGGACTGCGGCCATTCAAAATAGTTTTAAATGCTAAAGAAACATTTTCACCTGTTTTATCTTTGACAGGTATTGTCCATGCATACTTGGAAAAAACATCAATCAC
>NQII01007491.1:5166-33510 GCA_002778355.1 Clitarchus hookeri
CCGGGCACCCCACTGGGAACGCCAGGGGCACAGAAACAGTGATTTTATTGGGGGGTGTGGCCCTCTCAGTGGAGGGACCCGCGGCATCTGCAGGGGTTCGCCACCTTCGCCGAGCAGCAGCATCCTTGGTGGTGCCCTGGGACGATTCACAGGCAGGCCCTGTCCTCGGTCGCGCCCAGTCTGGTGGTTTGGTGACCTCCACCTGGCTGGGGGAGTCACATGGCGATGTGCCACTTGCTGGCAGGATAGTGGCGCACTGGGTAGTGTCTTGAGGTGGGGGGGGCAGGGGTGACACACAGAGTCCCTGGATGATTGGCATTGAAGTGTGTCTGCATTGCCTGAAGAGTTGCCGCCCGAACCGGCAGGTCACAGGCCGTGCTCACTTAGTACCTGTATGCACGGGCGTGTTCCATCGCCAGATGCAGTGACAGGGTGTGGTGGTCTAGGTACAGATATGGCACTGGTTGGGGACACGCTGGACATGCCATGAGGAAGTACAGGGGTGCCTGGATGGCAATCTCCCGTGTGGGGGCCATGATGTTGGGAGGGTGGCTTGCTCACCGTGAGGGGGTGTAAATTTTAGGGTTATATTGGGCCGGAAACTAGGGGAACAAAAAGGGGGAATGAGATGAGAGGGTTGGAATGAGGTGAAAAAGTATTAAAAATGTGTAGGGAGGGTCAGCAAGTTGATTAGGAGCTAGNAGGGTTGGAATGAGGTGAAAAAGTATTAAAAATGTGTAGGGAGGGTCAGCAAGTTGATTAGGAGCTAGTGTGAAAAGTGCAGAAAAGTGTAGGGTAGTGTAGGGGAGGATCGGCAAGTTGAATAGAAGCTAAAGTGTAAAAAAGTGCAAGTTAGTGTAAAAAAAGTGTAGGGTTGTATGAGGGCAAGAAAGTGCAGGAGGTGCGACTGCTGGGAGTGGAGGAAGTTCTGGCTAATCGAGGTCCGTGTGTGGCCAAGCACTCGTCGGGTGCTGAGAGCAGGCCCGAAGGGTGACGAAGCTAGCCGAAGGAGTGCCTGAGGGTCAGGATTGGGCGCTCGCTCGTTGCTTGGCAACACAAACACAGGGCTTGGTCGCCGCACGTGAAGGAGAGGGGAGAAAAGATGGCTGACAAGGCTTGGGATTAAAACCCGGGGAAGCAAGGAGTGTTATCACAAGGCAGTTTGTANGGGGAGAAAAGATGGCTGACAAGGCTTGGGATTAAAACCCGGGGAAGCAAGGAGTGTTATCACAAGGCAGTTTGTAAATTATGAAAAATGTAGAAGTTAAGGCCTGGCCTGGCCCTATAACACTCAAGGGNTGGTCGCCGCACGTGAAGGAGGGGGGAGAAAAGATGGCTGACAAGGCTTGGGATTAAAACCCGGGGAAGCAAGGACTGTTATCACAAGGCAGTTTTTAAATTATGAAAAATGTAGAAGTTAAGGCCTGGCCTGGCCCTATAACACTCAAGGGNTGTTATCACAAGGCAGTTTGTAAATTATGAAAAATGTAGAAGTTAAGGCCTGGCCTGGCCCTATAACACTCAAGGGAGGCTGAATTTAATTTAAAATAAAATGTGGGACCAAACACCCCACTGCAAGTGGAAGGGGAAATTCACGAGTGAATGTAAATCTAAATATATATGCCAGAGGGGCCTAAGGAAAGTTATAAAATAAACTCATGATCAGAAGTTAAGAGTTACTAAAGTTAGGAATTAAATAAAGTAAAATTAAGTGAGGCTTAAGGTCGTGAAAGCTAGGACAAACTGCTTTATAACTGCGTCTCCTTGTATTTATTAATGGTTAATTGAGGGGCGGAGGAGGGAACGAGTTAGAATTTAAGTTAAATTAAAATAACAATTTAAGTGCTGGTCTGAGGGGCTATAAGGAAATTATAACTGGGGTTCAAAAAGTCCGTGAGGCGGAAAAACTATACGCAAGTGTCGCCTTATGGGCCGCGGTGAAGTTAGTTAGAGTGAAANTCAAAAAGTCCGTGAGGCGGAAAAACTATACGCAAGTGTCGCCTTATGGGCCGCGGTGAAGTTAGTTAGAGTGAAGAATAATTAAGCACAAGAAATTTAATAAATATACACGCCTAGAGGGATTTTAATGGGCACTAATTTAATTAAAANGCCGCGGTGAAGTTAGTTAGAGTGAAAGAATAATTAAGCACAAGAAATTTAATAAATATACACGCCTAGAGGGATCTTAATGGGCACTAATTTAATTAAAAGGAATGATGGTGAAAGTTATAGTATTATAGAAAAGTCGCTGTGAAGCAGTANGGGCACTAATTTAATTAAAAGGAATGATGGTGAAAGTTATAGTATTATAGAAAAGTCGCTGTGAAGCAGCAAGCGGCGGGCAGGTTTAAGATGAGCCCTGCAAGGAGGCTAATGAGAGGGCAGGCGTGGCGTCTCCCAACCATCAACTAAAGGGATTCAAAATCGTGGCTGGAAGCGTGGGTACGCGCGCTGGTGACAATCTTAACCCAAACTTACACTGTTTTACCTGACATTATATAATCTATTACAGGGGGAAATAAGAACAGAAGAGGAATAAAACAGTTAATAGGTATAGCTAAATATGAAAGACGGGCAACTTTGGAAATAACACTGTACACAGACTTGGAAAAAATTAAATTGATGGGCCAAGAGTGAACACAGACTTATGACGAAATAAACAAGTTGAAAGGGGCTTTAGGGCAACAGAATAATTAAGGGGGAATGGAGATTATGTGAAAATTGGCGGGAGAAAAAAGGTGAATTCGTGAGGTGAGGGACAAAAACCTACAATTGTCTGGTAGGCGTCGGAGAAATTAAGTTAAAAATATAAAACTTAAACACAGGGCAATGGGGAAATAAACAGTTCTAGAGGGGCTATAAGGCTACAGAATTAGTAAGGCGGGAGGGCGATAGGATTAAAAATGGAGGAATAAAAAGNAGTTCTAGAGGGGCTATAAGGCTACAGAATTAGTAAGGCGGGAGGGCGATAGGATTAAAAATGGAGGAATAAAAAGTAATTTAGTGAAACAGGGGGAGAAACACAAAAATTGCCGTATAGGCCGTGGAAAATGACTTAAAATAAATAAAAGGAAGAACACAGAGCTATGATAGAATAAACGAACTTAAATAAACTTANCCGTGGAAAATGACTTAAAATAAATAAAAGGAAGAACACAGAGCTATGATAGAATAAACGAACTTAAATAAACTTAAAATACACTGAATTAATAAAGGTGAAGGATGATTAGATGAAAGAACGCAGAATAAAAAGTGATCTCGTGAAGCAAGTGGGAAAAATTCAAAAATTTACTGTATTGGGGGCGGAGAAGTTAAATTTAATATACAAGACGTTAACGGAAACCGTACGAGGAATAAACAAATATAGAGGGACAATGGGAGAGTATAATTATTGAAGATGTGAGATGATTGCGTGAAAAATGGCGGAGTNATAAACAAATATAGAGGGACAATGGGAGAGTATAATTATTGAAGATGTGAGATGATTGCGTGAAAAATGGCGGAGTAGGGATGCTGTGAAGCTGCAAAGGGAGCACAGATTAAGCAGTAAACAGGACAAAGATGAATATANAAATGGCGGAGTAGGGATGCTGTGAAGCTGCAAAGGGAGCACAGATTAAGCAGTAAACAGGACAAAGATGAATTTATGTATTCAAAGTAATAAGAATTTTTTGCCTGAAGGGCCTAAGTGAAGTTAAATTAAGTTAAATATGCAGAACTAAAACACAAGAACAATAGGAAGTTAAATAAACTGTGGATTTAAAATTTTAAAAGTCCGTTAGGCGGAAAAATAAACGCAGAAATTGCCGTATGGGCCACAGAAAATTTGGATAATTAAAATAAAAAAGAACAGAGGNAGGGATGCTGTGAAGCTGCAAAGGGAGCACAGATTAAGCAGTAAACAGGACAAAGATGAATATGTGTATTCAAAGTAATAAGAATATTTTGCCTGAAGGGCCTAAGTGAAGTTAAATTAAGTTAAATATGCAGAACTAAAACACAAGAACAATAGGAAGTTAAATAAACTGTAGATTTAAAATTTTAAAAGTCCATGAGGCGGAAAAATAAACGCAGAAATTGCCGTATGGGCCACAGAAAATTTGGATAATTAAAATAAAAAAGAACAGAGGGCGATATTAAAATAAACAGATATATATATATATATATATATGTTTAAGTTACGCTAGGTGAATGAAAATGACTGCAATTGGATGAAAGATGGCGGAGAAGGGATGCTATGAAGTATTAGGGACGGGTGTGAATTAACAATGAACAGAGACGGAAATGAATTTAAGTATTTAAGTTGGTAGGAATATTTGCCTGAGGGACCTAAGGGAAGTTAAGTGAAGTGAAATATGCAAAGGGTATCAGAAAAGTAATAAAAATTAAAAATGTGGACGTTAAGAAAAAAACCGTTACGCAAGCGAAAAATGGCGGGAAAGGGTCTAGACGGGCCTGGGGGGGTAATTTAGTATGCTGGCGTGTTTAAGTTATTATGAATGAATTAAAATGCAGGAATAGAGGTAGGTATTAAGGTAAAACTAAATGAAAATGCAAGAAAAAGACGGGAAACACAGGACTATTCAAACAATGGATTTTACGAGTGACTTTTAAAGTTAATTTAAATGCCTGAGGGGCCTAAGAGGGACGTGAACTGACTCGTAAATACTTGTGTAGAGGTGGTGGGGGGTTACAAGTTAATTAAAACAATTTTAGGTGAAAAAAGTTTTGAAATATGAGCTCCAAGAGTGCGTCTCCCAAGATTTATGTGGCGCGGGGGTGTGGCGGGGAGGGAGAGAAGCTGTTCGAATTTAATTTATTTAAGGCACTTGGGAGCTAGCCTGAAGGGCCAAATTTTAGGGGGGTATCTGGGGGGTAGAACCCAGAGGGGATGACNTTAAGGCACTTGGGAGCTAGCCTGAAGGGCCAAATTTTAGGGGGGTATCTGGGGGGTAGAACCCAGAGGGGATGACGGAATAAAAAAAGCAAAAAATAAAATTTTAAATGTCCGCGGAAGATTATTTAAAGACTGTTATTGCTGTATAGGCGGCAAAAAGTTAAATTAGAAGGGAAAGAAGTGCACGCTAGATGGTTACGGATGAAACAAGTTTAAAATGGGTTAAAAACGATAATGTTAGTGGTGGTGAAAGGTGATTGAATGAAAAATGATCAAAAAAGCAAGGCTGTGAAGCAGCAGTGACGGGAATAAGTTAACAATGAAACAGGACGAGATGAATTTAAATGTTTAAAATGGTAGAAACCCTTGCCTGAGGGGCCTAACTGAAATTAAATGAGTATAAATGTGCAAAACACGGAAACAATAGGAAATTAAAACTTTTAAAATTTACCGTTAATTTAAAGTCTGTGAGGCGGAGAAATAAGCGCAACTATTGCCGTATAGGCCACAGGAAAGTTGGATTAATAAATTAAAAATCGGAACAGAGGACTATATTAAAATAAACAAATGTAACTAGGTTTAAACTAAACTAGGTGAATGAGAGTGGAGAATGGTTGGATGGAAGATGGTGGACAAGGGATGCTGTGAAGCAGCAGAGGCGGGTGTGGGTGACAATAAAACAAAACGGACGTGAATTTAAGTATTTAAATTAATAGAAATCTTGCCTGAGGGGCCTAAATGAAATTAAATGTAGTGGGATATGCAGATGATGACGGGAAAATACTACAAATTTAAAAAGTGGACGTTAAGAAAAAACCGTTACGTAAAAAAAAGGCCGGAAAGTTGCCAGACGGGCCTACAGGGGATAATTTAATAGGCTGCCGTATTTAAGTTGTTATTAGTGAGTTAAAATGCAAAGAGGGAGGTAAATTCTAAGTTAAAACTGAATGAAAAAGTGAAAAACGGGAGATACGAATTTATTAAACAATGGATTTTACGAGTGATGTGAAATTTAATTTAAGTGCCTGAAGGGCCTAACTGGGGCATAAATTGACCCGTGAATATGTTAATTAGAGAGGGGAGGGCCGTTTGAAGCTAATTAAACAAGTTTGGGGCGAAAGTTTTGGAAAAGTGAGCTCCAGAAGTGCGTCTCCCAAGATTTACAAGGTGCGAGGGTGAGGCGGGGCGGGAGAGAAAGTTTCGAAATTAAGTTATTTAAAATACTTGGGAGTTAGCCAGAAGGGCCAAAATTTACGNGCGGGGCGGGAGAGAAAGTTTCGAAATTAAGTTATTTAAAATACTTGGGAGTTAGCCAGAAGGGCCAAAATTTACTGGGATGCCTGAGGATAGAACCCAGAGGGCATGGAAAAATAAAAAATGAAAAAAGTTGAAAATTAAAAAGACCGCGAAAAATTTAAAAAAATGCCAAGATTGCCGTAAGGGCAGCAAAAGGCAATTAAAGGTAGGAAGGATGAATGTGGGGAAATGACGGGATAAACAAGTATGAAGGAGGTTTAGAACTATGAAATGAGTGGAGATGAAAGGTGATTAAGTGAAAAATGAGAAAACGGGGAGGCTGTGAAGCAGCAGGGACTATGGCAAATATCACCACGGACATGCCACGCCGACGTAGTTCATTACTCCACCACCGCGCGCGTTGCACGGGAGACGATCGCTGCTCCAAAGTCCCGCGCAGCGCAGCGGGAGGAAGTCNTTACTCCACCACCGCGCGCGTTGCACGGGAGACGATCGCTGCTCCAAAGTCCCGCGCAGCGCAGCGGGAGGAAGTCCACGGAGTCGGGGCGGCGTCCAGATGATTCAGGGGCGTCGGCGTCTGGAAGGCAGCTGGTGGGCGTCTTTGAGCTACANCGGAGTCGGGGCGGCGTCCAGATGATTCAGGGGCGTCGGCGTCTGGAAGGCAGCTGGTGGGCGTCTTTGAGCTACACCAACAAACGCGACGCGGACTCTCGCTCCTCGCAAGTCGAGTTTAAATTTTATATCGAAAAGTAAAAATTTAAAATTTAAAAAAGTTAAAGTTTGAAAAAAATTTAAAAGTTAAAATTTAAAAAATTTTGAAAGTAATGAAATTTTACTTGAAGCCCATCGGCCAAGATCAAAGCGATTAAGCTGATAAGAACAGATTAAAACGATTAATTCAAGAAATCTTTACATGAATACATACACTTGACATGGGAATTCCCAAGAAAAAAGAATACAAAACAAGGTGCATTAGCACCTGCAACCCATTATTTCTTAAAACTAAATTGTGGTGGGCAAATAGAAAATACATAATTCACGCCGAGGCGGGTTGTCGTCTTGATGTAAATTCTGACATGATATAGCTGGTTAGCCCAAAAAGTTAGGTAATTTACTTGTTAACTATGCTAGGTTAGCTTAACATTAATCTTAGAAATAGTGCCCCGAGCTCTCCAGTACCCATACCCACCCACTGTGCCCCCGTGTCACATGGCGACCCCCTAGCAGCAAGGGAAATATAGTTAGTGGTCCCTGTCGACCTCACCCGATGATGGGGCCGAGGGGGAGTGGTTGTAGATTAAAATTTAAATGTGGGGAGGAGGAGAAGTTAATATAATAAGATATGTCGCGGTAGCCAGCGATCGGCATAACGTCTGCACACTCCATGTGCTGGTGTGGGGCCGCGCAGCATCGGTGCAACACCAGTGGCGGGGCAGGTAAATATATTAAGTAAGTTAGATTAAGTAAATAGTTATAGAGAAAATATAGANCGAGGGGGAGTGGTTGTAGATTAAAATTTAAATGTGGGGAGGAGGAGAAGTTAATATAATAAGATATGTCGCGGTAACCAGCGATCGGCATAACGTCTGCACACTCCATGTGCTGGTGTGGGGCCGCGCAGCATCGGCGCAACACCAGCGGCGGGGCAGGTAAATATATTAAGTAAGTTAGATTAAGTAAATAGTTATAGAGAAAATATATAAAATATGAGAAGGCCTCGCACTGGAAGCACTTACCTTACACTTGTTAGGTAGCGGAATCTATTGGGGTCGCATGCAGCACAGGGCCTGACTAGGCTTATGTAACTGATGGTACAAATGGTAAAAGCACAGCACACAGAGGAGGCCAGGGTAAGGGTAGGTTAGAGATTATATTTTAATATTTTAGAAAAAGTACAATAATCACCGGTAAAGTTCAGAGAAAAAAAATAAAAAGAACGTACTAATAACGAGAAAGACACACTCAAATCCAACTTATTATTTAAGCATCCACAAGGATGAGGCCATTTATTTTGTGGCGGGTCCTTGCCCGTAGTGTCTGTAAAGTTTATTGAGGTTGGAAGGTACACACGCAAAATGTATTTATTAGTTCACTGAACACCAGCAGCCACCCAAGGAACACTGACTTGTTGGGGGGTGTTTTCCAACCCCTCTTCCATCGGTGGTCCAACGGTGGGACGCTGGAGCGTCAGATGTCTTCAGCGGGGNAACGAGAAAGACACACTCAAATCCAACTTATTATTTAAGCATCCACAAGGATGAGGCCATTTATTTTGTGGCGGGTCCTTGCCCGTAGTGTCTGTAAAGTTTATTGAGGTTGGAAGGTACACACGCAAAATGTATTTATTAGTTCACTGAACACCAGGGGCCACTACAGCAGCCACCCAAGGAACACTGACTTGTTGGGGGGTGTTTTCCAACCCCTCTTCCATCGGTGGTCCAACGGTGGGACGCTGGAGCGTCAGATGTCTTCAGCGGGGGGCGTTTTGCAGCCCCCCTACCCCCGGTGGTCCAGCTGGAAGCGTGGGTGCACGCGTTTGTGACGACTTTCCAGCAACACAAACCTACACTGTCTTACTATAGAATATATAGTCTATTACAGGGGGCAATTAAAACGGGGGGTGGGGGGGATAAGACAATTAAAAAGTGTAGCTAAATATGAAAGACGGGCAACTTAGGAAATAACACAGTACACAAACTTGGAAAAAATTAAATTAAAGGGCCAGGAGTGAACACAGACTTATGACGAAATAAACAAATTGAAAGGGGCTTTAGGCAACATAATAATTAAGGGGGAGTGGAGATTATGTCAAAATTGGCGGGAGATAAAAAAGGGGAATTCGTGAGGCGAGGGACAAAAAACCTACAACAGTTGCGTGATGGGCATCTGAGAATTTAAATTAAAAATATAAAACGTAAACACAGGGCAATGTGGAAATAAACCGTTCTAGAGGGGCTTTAAGGCTACAGAATTAATAAGGCGGGAGGACGATTGGATTAAAAATGGAGGAATAAAAAGTGANGGGGCGTTTTGCAGCCCCCCTACCCCCGGTGGTCCAGCTGGAAGCGTGGGTGCACGCGTTTGTGACGACTTTCCAGCAACACAAACCTACACTGTCTTACTAGAGAATATATAGTCTATTACAGGGGGCAATTAAAACGGGGGGTGGGGGGATAAGACAATTAAAAAGTGTAGCTAAATATGAAAGACGGGCAACTTAGGAAATAACACAGTACACAAACTTGGAAAAAATTAAATTAAAGGGCCAGGAGTGAACACAGACTTATGACGAAATAAACAAATTGAAAGGGGCTTTAGGCAACATAATAATAAAGGGGGAGTGGAGATTATGTCAAAATTGGCGGGAGATAAAAAAGGGGAATTCGTGAGGCGAGGGACAAAAAACGTACAACAGTTGCGTGATGGGCGTCGGAGAATTTAAATTAAAAATATAAAACGTAAACACAGGGCAATGTGGAAATAAACCGTTCTAGAGGGGCTTTAAGGCTACAGAATTAATAAGGCGGGAGGACGATTGGATTAAAAATGGAGGAATAAAAAGTGATTTAGTGAAACAGGGGGAGAAACACAAAAATTTGCCATATGGGCCGTGGAAAATGACTTAAAATAAATAAAAGGAAGAACACAGAGCTATGATAGAATAAACAAACTTAAATTAACTTAAAATACACTGAATTAATAGAGGTGAGGGATGGTTAGGTGAAAGAGTGCAGAATAAAAAGTGTTCTCGTAAAGCGAGTGCGAGAAATTCAAAAAAATTTACCGTATTGGGTGCGGAGAAGTTAAATTAAAAATATAAGACGTGAACGGAAACCTTACGAGGAATAAACAAATATAAAGGGACAATGGGGGAATATAATTATTGAGGATGTGGGAAAATTGCGTGAAAAATGGCAGAGCAGAGATGCTGTGAAGCAGAAAAGGGAGCACAAATTGAACAGTAAAAAGGACAAAAATGAATTTATGTATTTAAAGTAATAAAAACGTTTGCCTGAGGGGCCTAAGTGAAATTAAGAAGATATTGAATATGCGAAACTAAAACACAGGGATAACAAAAAGTTAAATTAATGGTAAATTTAAAGTTTTAAAGTCCGTGAAGCGGGAAGATAAACGTAACAATTGCCGTATGGGCTACAGAAAAGTTAAATTATTAAAATAAAAACAGAACAAGGGACTGTATTAAAATAAACAAATGTAACTAAGTTTAGACTAAATAGGTGATTGAAAATGAAGAGTGGTTGGATGAAAGATGGCGGAGAAGGGAAGCTGTAAGGCCGCACGGGCAGGTGTGGATTAACAATAGGACAAAACGGAAGCGAATTTAAGTATTTATATTAGTAGAAATCTTGCCTGAGGGGCCTAAATGAAGTTAAATGGAGTGGGATATTCAGGTGGTGTCGGGAATGTACTACGAATTTTAAAAAAAGACGTTAAGAAAAAAGGCGGGAAAGGTGCCAGACAGACCTACGGGGGATAATTTAATATGCTAGTGTGTCTAACTTGTTGTAAATGAGTTAAGATGCACGGAGAGAAACAGGTACTGAGATAAAACTATATGAAAAAGTGAAAAACGGGAGATACGAGACTGTTTAACAATGAATTTTACGTGTGACGTTAAAATTAATCTAAGTGCCTGAGGGGCCTAAAAGGTTCATAAACTAACTCGTAAATGCGTTAATTAAAAAAGGGAGGGTCGTTAGCAGGTAATTATTACAAGTTTAGGTGAAAAAATTTGGAAAGTGAGGTCCAAGAGTGCGTCTCCCAAGATTTACAAGGCACGGGGTTGTGGCGGGGAGGGAGAGAAGCCATTGAAATTAATTTATTTAAAGTACTTGGGAGTTAGCCTGAAGGGCCAAAATTTGGGAGGATGCGTGGGGATGGAACCCTGAGGGTATGGAAAAATAAAAATTGAAAAAAGTTGAAATTTAAAAAGACCGCGAAAAATTAAGAATTAAAAAAAAATGCTAAGATGGCCGTAAGGGGGGCGATTACGTGTAAAATGGCGGAGTAGGGTTGCTGTGAGGCAGCAAAAAGAGTACAAATTAAGCAGTAAACAAGACTAAAGTGAATTTAAGTATTTAAAGTAATAAAACTGTTTGCCTGAGGGGCCTAGGTGAAGTTAAATTAAATTAAGTATACAAAACTAAAACACAAATACAATGGGAAGTCAAATAAACGGTAAATTTAAGATTTGAAAAGTCCGTGAAATGGGAAAATAAACGCAAAAAGTGCCTTATGGGCTACAGAAAAGTGAGATTATTAAAATAAAGACAAGGCAGAGAACTATACTAGGATAAATAGATGTAGATAAATGTGAGATACACTAGGGGAATAAGAATGAAGGATGATGGGACGAAAAATGGCGGAGAAATGACGCTGTGAAGCTGCAAGAACAGGCCTGAGTTAACAATAGGCAAGACGAGGATGAATTTAAGTATTTAGGTAGGTAGAAACACTTGCCTGAGGGGCCTAAATGAAGTAAGATGAACAGAAATATGCGGAGGGTGTCGGAAATATGTTAAAATTTAAAAATTGTGGACGTTGGGGAAAAAACCGTTAAACAAGAGAAAAGGAGGGAAAGTTACCAGACGGGCCTACGGGGGATAATTTAATATTCTGGCGTATTTAAGTTGTTATTAGTGAATTAATATGCAGAGAGGGAGGTAAATACTAAGTTAAAACTAGATGTAAAAGTGAAAAACGGGAAAAACAAGACTGTTCAAACAATGGATTTTACGGGATAGAACCCAGAGGGTATGGAAAAATAAATAATTAAAAAGTTAAAATTTAAAAAGACCGCGAAAAATTAGAAAAGTGGTAAGATTGCTGTAAGGGCAGTGAAAAAGTTAGTTAAATGCAGGGGGGATGAATGTGGTGAAGTGACGGGATAAACAAGTATGAAGGGGGTTAAAAACTATGAAATAAGTGAAGATGGGAGGTGATTAAGTTGAAAATGAGAAAACGGGGAGGCTGTGAAGCAGCAAGGACTATGGCAAGTATCACCAGAGACGAGCCGCGCCGACGGAGTTCCTTACTCCACCACCCCGCGCGTCGCACGGGAGATGATCGCTGCTCCAAAGTCCCGCGCAGCGCTGCGGGGGGAAGTCCAGGTGATCCAGGGGCGTCGGCGTCTGGAAGGCGGCTGGTGGGCGTCTTCGAGCTACACCAACAAACGCGACGCGGACTCTCGCTCCTCGCAAGTCGAAATTAAATTTGAGCCGAAAAAATTAAATTTAAAAGTAAAAAAATTTAAAAGTTAAAATTTAAAAATTTTGAAAAAAAGTTAAAATTTACTTGAAGCCTATCGGCCCAGATCAAAGCGATTAAGCTGATAAGAACAGATTTTGAATAGTGCCTGAGCAATGCTGGTAACCTTGCCTCGCAAGGTACTGCATTTGGTTTGGGCAAGCCCGCACCAACTCTAGGCGACCCCCTCAGCCTAGCGAGGGGACTACGAAAATCTGCTGCAAAAATTGTCGGGGAGTGAAGACTCTACCCTTAAAGTCTCGGCGTTCTCAGCCAAGACACGAGGTAGTCGTACTTAATCAGGTTTGTCAGGGGATTCTGCTGCGAGAAGGAAACACATCTCCTGGCCTCAGTCCCAAGACAAAACCAAAACAGTAAAACGTAATAGCGAAACAATTCTTATCAAGCAAAATACCCGCCAGATATTAAGCTGATAAGAACAGATTTTGAAGGACGCCTCCTGAGAGGCCTTGAGCTCGCCGGGTCGGGTTTTCGACCCTTAACGGCGGCCAGGTCCACAGGCTACCCCGCCCTAGGCAGGGTCCTTGCAAATCTGCAGCAAAAAATTGAAGTAATGTCACTTCAAGGAGAGCTGCCCATCGGTAGGCCTCAGTGAGNCTTTCAGACGCTCGACAATTGCGCCAGGGCTCGTACTGCCACCCCCAAGAGAATTGACTAGCAAATGCTGGGTTACCAGTGGCAGGGAGACACCTAAGGACAACCAGAACAGCCTAAAAACAGCCCATATTGCATCTGCTTTCCCAGCTTATTAAGCTGATAAGAACAGATTTAAGACGTTTATTAAACAATGTTGAAAATACACACTTTACAAAAGATTGACTAACAGTAAATGGGGAAAAAGTGGTGCCTAGCGCCACAAGTTAACTAAAAATATGGGGCTGCAAACTAACTGAATTTAACCACCGTGCTCCCAGAGCAGGTTACCCTCAGGGACCTAGTCCCTGAGGAAACAAAGAAACCACACCCTTAAGATATACATAGAATTGAAGTTAATTAAATGAAACAAGGGGCCTAGCTCCCTATGGTCCTTAAGATAACACAATTTTTCACTTATTCTAGGCCTTAGGTCTACTTATGGGTAGTAGCCCCTCCTATTTGAACCTTATGGTAATATTAAAATGAAGGTGAGGCTCCTCACCCAAAAACCCAAACAACCTAGTTGCTTCCCCCTTCCCTCTGCCATGCAGTGCCAGTGTTCTACCTTNGGTCTTAGGTGTACTTATGGGGAGTAGTCCCTCCTATCTGAACCTTAAGGTAATTTAACTTAAAGGTGAGGCTCCTCACCCAAAAACCCAAAGAACCTAGTTGCTTCTCCCCTCCCGCTGCCATGCAGAGCCAGTGTTCTACCCTCCTAACAAAGCTATTAAGGGTACTCTCTGTCACCCAGCCTCGAGGTGAGACCAAACGAGAGGGAGCACCAGGGTGTATTGAAGTCCCTACTAGCCCCGATGCGGTATCGCCCCAGCCAGGGTACGACCCAGTACACTGGGGCCCTCCCCCCTACCAGGATCACCCCGAAGGGTAACCCCAGGAGGGGGGAGCCTAATAATTGTCTTGCAGAAGTTGATGGTTTGTAGGCTGACCACTTATTTGGCTCAATCCCTTGTCAGATCCAGGACCAGTATCTGGTAGGGGACATTAACCCACTCTCACTACTTTAGGTAATATTTAAGAGGAGTCCTACTAAGATGTCCTATAATTGCCACAGTGACTGGCCATGCATTAACACTTTGAACTAAGAAGGGTCTAATTAGTGCAATNAGCCACTGAGGGGAATATTGGCCTGCACTAGGCAGACCATACTCCCTGTCACCTCTGACTAGTCCTGGATCCAAGTGAGGGGGCCTTTACCTAATCTTAATGATGTTAAAAGAAAAGCTACCATTTAAAGCAACAAGTTGCTGTGCAAGTTAAGAAAAGCTAGTAGTCAGCCCACAAAATACTGAATTGAAAAAGACTGTCAAGTTGAGCTGAGGGCAGGCACTGACACTGGAGTTTCTTATTCAAATCTAATAGATAAACACACAGCAATAACTTAAACAACAAAGAACACACTTAATGAATATACACAAACACACACAGTCAAGACACTACACAATTGCAGTCACCAGAGTAACACTACCCACAAGCAAAGAATTACAATTACCAATGAAAATTGGCAGAAATTACTGTACTGGGAGCTGAAGGCCAAAGGTTAAAAGATTGCTTGGCTGAGGGCACTGAAAAACAAGTAAGGAACAGATGTGCTGTCGTTAGGCCAGAGCACACTGAGCAAATGAAATTTTTAAGGATTTAATGTGTGAAAATATTTACTGCAATTAAAGTGTATATTAAGCTGAAAAGATAAGAATATTGATTAGTGGAAGGTTATAGGATGCAGGCAGCCAAATCTGTAACAAGCAAAAGAAACAGACACAGGCACAGACACAAGCAGCAAAAGAATTAAACAGGGGTTGAAATATTAAAAATGCACAAAAAAGTGCTTTAGGGAATATCTGGTGTAGAGTGGAGGTGATACTATCTAGTAGAGGCTGCGCTAACTAATTAAAACACGCTGCTCAGTGACCAAAAATTAAACCAGAAACTATATAGATGTTCTAGAAGGTTCTAGAAAGATGTGTGCACTATTATATAGAAAATAAGGGAAATGTAGTAGGTCTGAAGGCCAGGAAATCTAAATTACAAAACTACTCCAGACAATTACAACACAGCACTCTCGAGGACAAAAGTTATAAAATAAAATCAAAGGTCAAATTACTATACAGCGTTTACGACTCAACAGAAAAGTTATCTGTAGGTCAGCAGGCTAAAACACTACAGTTGTGGCCGAAGTAAAATCAAGATTAAAAAATAACTATCACTCTGCTTGGANAGGAACTATTACTCTGTTTGTAAAACTATAAAGATATTATTAAACTACAATTTACGAGGAATATAAATAAATTGAGACCTGTGCAAAATAACTTAAGGGAGGCTCAGATGGACGGAGATTAAGTGGCGCAAAAGTCGCACAGCAAAACTGCTTACCACTGTATTTATTTAATAAAATTAAATAACTCCAAAAATTACCTTGCAGAGGCTAATTACATGTAAAGTTTAAGCTAATTAAGTGGCAGAGGGCCTGGGATATTATAAAGTACACACGGATGGCAACAGATAAAAATTCAATCGGTCATGGCACGAGGCTAAACGGAGAATTTACTCTATAAAGATGTAGATGAAATATAAGAATTAATTAAAATTTGGCGAGGAAGGAATTATTTCAAAACGAGGCGTAGAATGAGCGGGTTTTTAGGGAAGGATGGAAATCTCTTCACAAAGCAATCACGAGCCAATCCATGCAAAAACGAACAAGACTATATGGCGATGGCCGACGCTTAACAATTCATACACGTGGCCGCGAAAAACGTTTGCAATTAAGTGAAAAAAGGTGCAATATAAAAACTGTAAAGTGATTCAGAAACAAGATTGTATGGGGAACAAGTTAATATTATTATTAATGTGAGATAGGCGGCAGAAGGCCTGGATGGGTGGAGATTAAAGTTACGTTAAGTGCGGCGTGGAAAAATTATCAGAGGGACAGAATTTAACCAAACTTGAAATTAACAGAAACTACTTGTAAATATTACTTTATTGCCGCGACAAATGTATTATAAAGGCTATTCAAAGAGGCAGAAGGCCTAAAACACTGTAATTAAGGGTGGATTGCAACAGATTACGATGTGATTTTCACGAGAGAAATACGAACACGAGGTGAAAGAAATAAAATTGATTTTAGTTAGAAATTACTTTAAAAACGGGCTGCTATAATAAACAATTAACAGAAAACACTTGACGAACATACACAAAACTTAATATTACCCAGTAGCGATTTGAGACGAGCAGAAAAGCAAAATAAAATTACGCGAAACTAAATTTGTACTAATAAATTAGTGTTAAATCACACAAGCAAATGCCTGATAGGCAGTTAGAACCTAATAAAACTGCAAATAAACACGAGATTTAACCATATAGAAACGAATTTAAAGTTAAAAGCAAATAAGACACGCAAAAAGCAAACTAAATATTACAAATAAAAATTGAAAATTATTTACCTCGTCTCAAATCACCACTCACCTCGCTCTCCACTCAGTTCCAGTCCGGTTCCCAGGAAGCAGCACCTCTTGGAGCAGCAGTAGCACTCCGCACTAGCGCCTTGCAGTGGAAGTCGCCGAACTAGCTGTAGATGGCCCGCCGACTCCGCTGGCTCTGCTCCTCTCCTGGGAAACCTGAAACAAACGCACAGCGCACTCCCGAAACTCGCAGAACCTGTTTAAGTAGTAACAATAATTAAATCGATTAAGCTGATAAGAACAGATGTAAAAATTTGCGGAATAAATAGTTTATAAGATACAAAGTCTCTACAATTGGAGTACCCCAAAAGAAAAAAGAGAATACAATGCAAGGTGCATTATCACCTGTGACCCTTAACCTTAAAACTAGTATTGTTGGGTGAGAGAAAATACATTTCACACCCAGAGGCACGTAGTCCTCTTGAGGTAGAGATTGACATAGATTACTATAGCTTGGTAGCCCAAATTAAGTAAGTAATTAGCTTATTAATTAACTTATTTTAACTTAATGTTAGCGCCCTGAGCTTTCCAGTACCCACATCCACCCACTGTGGCCCCATGCCACATGGCGACCCCCTAGCTGCAAGGGAGATATAATTGGTGGTCCCTGTCGACCCCACCCGAGGATGAGGCCGAGGGGAAGTGTCTGCAGATTTAAAAAAAAGAACAATGTGAGGAGGAGGAGAAAGTTAATATATTAAAGTACGTCGCGGTAACCAGCGATCGGCAAAACATCAGCACACTCCATGTGCTGGTGTGGAACCGCGCAGCGTCGGCACAACACCAGCGGTGGGGCGGGTAAGTATATTATTTAAGTTAGAAGTAGTTAGAATATATAAAATATTAGAGACAATAGAAAAAGGCCTCGCGTTGGAAGCACTTGCCTTGTATTGTTAGGCAACGGAATAAACTGGGGCCGCATGAAGCACAGGGCCTGGCTACTCTTAAACAACTGATTGTACAAGAATAAAAAAAACACAGCTCNATATTATTTAAGTTAGAAGTAGTTAGAATATATAAAATATTAGAGACAATAGAAAAAGGCCTCGCGTTGGAAGCACAGGGCCTGGCTACTCTTAAACAACTGATTGTACAAGAATAAAAAAAACACAACACAAAGAGGAGGCCAGGGTAAGGGTAGGTATAGGGTAAGGGGCTGGGGGCAAGTAAGATGTTTTAGCTCTTTAATATNGCCAGGGTAAGGGTAGGTATAGGGTAAGGGGCTGGGGGCAAGTAAGATGTTTTAGCTCTTTAATATATAGAAAAATAAAATTGTAAGCTGCAAGAAACACAAGGTAAAAAACGAAAAAAAATNGCCAGGGTAAGGGTAGGTATAGGGTAAGGGGCTGGGGGCAAGTAAGATGTTTTAGCTCTTTAATATATAGAAAAAAAATTGTAAGCTGCAAGAAACACAAGGTAAAAAAAGAAAAAAAATGACTAAGAAGACATATTCATATAAAACTAACAAGATAATATATCCAAATGGATGAAGTCCGTTTGTTGGGACTTTGACTGCACGAATGTCTGCAAAGTTCTTTATTTATTATACTGATACAGTGAGTTTTGGTTCACAGACACACGGCACCACCAGGGGCCACTCCAGTAGCCCCCAAGGAACACTGGCTTCTGCGGGAGGTGTTTTCCAACCCCCCTTCCACCGGTGGTCCAACGGTGGGACACTGGAGCATCGGATGTCTTCAGCGGGGGGCGTTTTGCAGCCCTCCTTCCCACGGTGGTCCAGTGGTGCGGTGCTGGTGCACCGATCAGCAGCAGTCATCCAGCAGGTGGTAATGGGGGCTGTGACNTGTTTTCCAACCCCCCTTCCACCGGTGGTCCAACGGTGGGACACTGGAGCATCGGATGTCTTCAGCGGGGGGCGTTTTGCAGCCCTCCTTCCCACGGTGGTCCAGTGGTGCGGTGCTGGTGCACCGATCAGCAGCAGTCATCCAGCAGGTGGTAATGGGGGCTGTGACTGCCATACCAGTATTGGGGCACATGGCACCCACAGCCGTGATCTGCGACACCCGGCACCACCGCAGGTCCTGGTCCCAGGTCGCCGGCCAAGGAGGTGGGCCGACGGGGGCACATGGTCGCCCACAGTGCCGGGTGGCGATCCGTGGTGCTGTCCAGGGCAGGGAGATGTGGTCTCCATGCCGCACCCCAGGTAGGACCCTGTGGTGCAGGGTCGGGCAGGTTGATGGTGGCCCGAAGCACATGGTCAGTCCCGGGGGCATGTGGAGGTGGGGTATCAGCAGCAAATAGCCGCACATCGCAGCACGGCAGAGTTATACAGGCCGGCAGCACACAGCAGCACATGGTGGTGGTTCGGCTCCGCGTGGTGGAGCTGGCTGCTGTCTGGAACATAAAAGACACAGTGGGGGTGCCAGCACTGGGACCAGTGAGCAGGCAGGTCCCGGTCGGTGGACCCCACCAGATTAGGGGGATGGTAGATATAACGGAGCACCTAGGGTGCCACATGGCGCCACAGCCCGCGGCACGGCCCGCACCACAGGGGGGCGCACCAATGACATGGCCCGCAGGCCAGGCACACCCGGCACCCCTGTTGGCAGCACCACGGGCAGGCACAGCACATGCACCAGCATCTCCATGTGCCGGGGCATGGTGCGCAGGGCCACCCCACCCCCGACCATCCCGTGCAATCTGGTCCCGTACAGGGACGGGAGGTCGGGCGGGTAGCAGTGGCGGGATCTGTGGCCGCGGTGGCTGTGCCGCAGGTGGCCGTAGGTCTTGGTACGGTGGTGGTGGTGGCCGCCCCTCCCCCTCAGCGCCAGCCTGGTACTGGCGGTGGCCCGTGATGTGCTCAATGTATATATCACGGGTCCATCTAACCGTGTCGTTGCCCATCAGCTTGCGCATGAGGCGGGAGTAGCGCCAGGCAATCCCCAGCTGCCGCAGCACTCTGTCATTAGCCGAGGGACCCGACGATGATGGCGTCCACCTCCGCCCGGAAGCTCCTCATTCTGAGCTGGTCTAAGACACCTTGGTACTTTTGGACCTTCTCCCGCCGGGCGGCCTCCAACGCCACATGCCGGTTGTCAAATGGCACGGTAACGTCGACAAGGTGGGTGTCCGACGGGTTTTCGTCCTCCGACGGGTTTTCGTCCATCAGCACCAAGTCCGGACGGAGGGGGGACGTGGTGTGCGGCACCTGCTGGTTCGTCCGCAGTATCTGGCCTGGGTCCAGACGTGCTGCTCTCTCAAGGCGCTTGACTATGGCATTGTGGTGCAGCTGCCACGTTACCGAGTGCCGCCCACAGTGGTTGACGACGTGGGCCATCGTCTCGGTCGGATAGCTGCAATGTCTGCAGGCTGCTCTCCACCCAAAGCGACGGTTTGGGGGGCCACATCGAGCGCCCTTGAGGGGCACCATGTTGAGGCGAGCTCAATGGATGAAGTGCCAGCCACTCTGCGAAGCGGGTGTAGCCGCCGGTGGCCAGGAAGTTGTTGCTGGCGGGAGCTCTGCAGCTGGCATCCAGCACCTTGCCCTGGTCCGGCATGGCACGCACCCGCTCCCTGTAGTGACGCTTGAAAGCATCGCCCAAATGCCTGGAAACCTGGTGGCGGAAGCGGGGGGTTACCAGGATGATGTCCGGCTGGCGGCCTCCTGGCATGGGCAGCTCCAGGGTGATCTCCAGCGTCTCCTGGCATTCCGGGAGTACGTCCACAGGGACTCGGAGGCCCCCGAATTGCCGTCGAGGGGGGCATCAGTGGACCCGGAGAGGTAGTGGACGATCAACTGGTAGTTCACATCTGCAGCACGTCGACCAGATTTGAGGGCAACTGCTGACCGGAGTTCGCCCCATTCCAGTGCCTGGATGTCGGGATCGCGAGACGTGAGCAGGCGGTATGCATGGCTCACTGTGGCGATGTCTGACTGATCCCCCAAGGGCAGGAGGCCTGCACCAACATCCGAGAGTGCCATGTGGGTCATGAGTGGGGTGGCACAGTGGGGAAGGTTGAGCCACCCCTTGGTGTACGCTCAGAGGTCCCGGTCGAAGCCCGCTAGCGCCGTTTTGCGCACCCTACCCCCCTCCCTCCTTGATGAATTGTAGTCAGGAGGTAAGGAATAGGTGCGTGGCATAAATCTTCTGCCACGGCGCCAGCAGGGAGCCTGCTGCGGAGCCGTTGTACGTCTTCCTTAGGTGTCTGTGGCGCCCGATAGCCGGTGGGGACACCAAGGTGTCGGTAGGGCTCACCTTCGTCCATGGCGTGCACGGGCGTTCGGTCGATGGTGTGCACGATGGGCAGTGCGGTAGGTCGGCCATTCCTCGGTGCCATGTGAAGCGTGGCACATTTCCCGGTCTTGAATCTTAGTCCTGCCCACCATGCCACCAGAGCTGTGGAATCAAGGAGGCGTTGGAATCCCTCACTGCTCTCAACAAGGAGCACCAGGTTGTCCGCATATTCCAGTATGGAGTGGCACTGCCGACCGACCCGGTATCCTCTGTCACGGGCCTGGCACGCGACCACACGAATGACGGGCTCCATCCCCAGGATGAAAAGTAGGGGGCTGAGTGGGCAGCCCTGTCGGATGCCCGCAGCAATGGGGATGGGGTCCGTGTGGCCGTCAGGGGTGCGGATGCGTGTGACACCCCCGGTGTAGAGGTAGTTGATGGTCGTCCGTAGTTGTTCGGGGACGCCCATCTCAAGGATGTGCGAGAGGTAGGAGTGGGGGACAGACCCGAATGCATTTTCCAGGTCTAACCATTCCACTTCCAACTGGCGTCTCCGCTGGCGGCAGTCGTCAATGGCACTCTGGAGCACGAAGTTGTGGCGAGGCAGCCTTCATATTCCTGAAAGCCTTTTTGCTGCCTCGAGACACGCCCAGTTCGTGCCGCCCACTTGCCGAGTCTGTCCGCCAGCACCCCCAGGTAGATCTTCGAGATGGTGGGGCTGAGGGCAATGGGATGCCAGTTTGCAGGGTCCTCTCAGTCTCCATCCTTGTATATTAGGACCGTTGTTCATTCCTTCCACAAGGTAGGGATGGGTGAGTGGCGCTGCACCGCGTTATACTGCGCCACTAGTACCTTGCAGAAGGGGTCCGATTTCCGGAGGTGTCAAACGCACCCCGTCCGCGCCAGGAGCAGTGTTCCCCATCCGCCTCAGCAGTGCTGCAATCTCCTCTGCTCTGAATGGTGCGAGCAGCCCCTCAGAGTCCTCTTCTTGGAGGGCCGGGATGCGGAGCTGGGCCCCAGAAGGAGTGGGCCCCACGGCGTAGCCCTCTCTGGAGAAGGCTGCCATGAAGTGCCGGTGCAGTCTTCGAGCGGGGATGCGGCAGTATGGCGTTTGGCCTGCCAGCACCCACTGGACCGCCTTCTTGGGCTCTCTCAGGTAGAGGCGTTGGATGGTGGCTGCCTCCTCGCCATCAAACCGGCGGCCCGGCACGACACGGCGGTTGTGGGCGGGGTCGTGGTTTGTCCTGGGGCAGCCACTTCGTGGTCTGGCCCCTCGCGTCGGGCTGCTGGGCTGGAGGTGAGTATGTTGGTCCGCCTGCTCCAGGCTGTGGCACATGGTCTTCTTCTGTGGGTACGCCAGGTGGTATTGCCTCCTCCAACATGGCGGTCGGGAGCTCTGCACAGATTCGATCGATATCCGCCCAACTTTCAGCGGCCGCAGCGATGCGGTCAAGCCTCTGCCGCTGGAAGGGTGTGGGCGGCGGGTCGTTACTCTGGTTTGGTTGTGGTGGGGATGGTGGTGGACTTGGTGTGCCACATGGGGGTGGCTCTTGTGTCCCTGCTGGTTTGGGGACGCATGTGTCAGGCTCGCTGTTTGGCGGGCTGTCGACCCCTCGCCTGGGGGGGTTCCGGCGGCCATGCCCAGCGCCTCTCGCCAGCACACGTGGTGGGTCAGTCCACACTGGTCCTGGCTGGTGTTGATCTTGGGGTTGATTAGGGGCAACTGCGGTGTCCCTATCTCGTACACCTCCCAGTTGACGCAGACAGCGTCGACCTCGGGGTTGTTTGGCACGGGGGTGGTGGGGGTCATGGGGCGCTGGTTTGCCCAACTGCACATTTGGCCCACTTGACACCACATCATCCTGTTGCAGCGATGGGGGTCCTGGTTTCGTTCTTATTGCCAGTCCTGGGGGTAGTTGGCTGGTAGGGTCCTCTTGTGCTCTTACTCAGGGAGCCTCGCCGTCGGTGTGGGTGTCCCCCACAACGGGGGCGAGTACCACCACGGTGTTGGGGAGCAGGTTCTGGGTGTCCGGGGTAAGTGGGCATCTGGAAGCAGGTTACGTGCGCTCTCCGTTGACCAGGTGGTCCCTGCATGCAGCAGCACCCCGCCCTGCCGGCGCACCAGCGCCCACGGGGCCCCGGCAGCAGGGCATGCCACGTCAACAAGCGGACACCCCAAGCCGCCGAGACGCTCCAGGGCGGCAGCGCAGCCGCCAGGAGGGGGGCCGTGCGCAGGCTGAGGGCATGCAGGTGGCAGCGGCAGTGCTGTAGTTCTTGCCGAGGGGGCTGGACAGGTCCAGGCACTCTGTGATGTCCTGGAGGGCTGTGCCCTCGAGCACTTGCCGCTTCGGGCGTACGTGCGTGGCAGGCACACAGAACCCCCCGCTCTTGATGGTATGCTCGCAGCAGATGGTGCGGACGTGTGGGTCTGAAGCCTGCCTGGTGGACAGGGAAGGAAGGCGTCCAGATCCTCCCGGTGGCCAGGGTCTCGTCGGGGCAACTGCGGCGTCCGATGAGGCAACACTGGTGGCACTGCAGGCGCAGGTTGTGAGGCATTAGGCCGGTGTTGGGAGCCCGCCAGGCCGATGGCCAGAATGTCCAAATCGCCCATTGTGGCGGGGACTGGTGCACCAGTCAGATAACAGCATAGTGTGGGTGGTTGTCTGTTTGGGGTGTGGTTGAGGAGAGGGCAGGGGAGGGAGGGTGTTGAATCATTACTGTCACCTGTTGAGGGGGTGCTGGTGGATCCTGGGATGTTGGTGGTGGGGGTGTGACGGATCGGGTGAAAATATGTGGTGGCGATGGTGAGGGGGTGGAGGAGCTTATAATGTCTGGTGGTGATTGGCCAACCTCGTCAGACGCCAGCCGCAATGGCGTGGTAGCAGTGCCCCGAGGGGTGTGGTGGGTGACCCGGAATTTGAAACGGAAAGGCCGGCGCGGTGCTGGCAGCATTGGGGGCGTTGGTATCATCATCCCCGCTGTTGCTGTGGTGGTCGCCTTTTCCGGGTCCAGAGTCCTCCTCCATGATCCCGGGGGGGTACCATGGGACTGCTTCGGCCCGTAGTTGGCCTGGTGAAACGCGGGTAACCACCTCACTCCCGTCGCACATGGGGACACCAGTGTGCCCCTTGTTGTGTGGCGGCGGCGTCGTCACAAATTGGGCTGGTGCACTGTCCATGTGCAGCTGTCCACGTGGACGGGTTGGTGGTGGAGAATGTGGTGGGGGTGGTGCAAATGGGGCAGGAAGAGCAGGTCTGCGTGCTCCACAGGGGTACACACAGGCACGAGGAATTGGAGGTTGGTCGCCGTCCTCAGCTGCCGAGTCCGACAAATCCTCTCCGGAGAGGTCTCCCTTGGAGTCTGTCTGCGGCAGCTCCCTTGCGTGGCGGCACGCTGTCACGTGGAGCATGGCCCTCTTCATTGTATCAAAGGCCGACTGGCAGTGGCGGCAGGTAAAGCGAGCACGAGGCGACTGATGGAAACACCTCATGTGCTTCGACATGTCCGGCCATGCCGAGAAGACACCGGAGGCCCTGAGGGCGACCCTCAGGGCAGACCGGGCAGCGCAGGCGCGACCGGACCGGAGTGGGCACTATGATGGTCGACACCCCCAGCCTCTGCATAATCAAGGGCTGGGAGTACACCAGCCTCCTCGGTGCCCGGCCAGCCTCCAGTCCAGGGGCCTCGGTGGGCCTTGCCGCTGGTGTCCTCTGCTCTTCCCGAATCCGGGCTGTAAGGGTGGTTGTGCTGAGGGGTGCGGGGCAGGGGTGTTGTGTGGGCAGTCTAGTAGTACTGTTGGCAGAAGGAGAGGGTGTGGTGGCATTCTCTTGCCCCGATTTATGCTGTTCAGCACTGTGGGCGTCCGGCCCCATGTTGGTGGCAGCAGCAGCGAGAGGTGGAGGTATCCTGGGGGAGATGGCAAGAGGGGTATGGTAGGGTTCAACGTCAGGGGCCTTGTGGGACGCATGCTGTGCCTCATCGGTGGCGTCAGGCCCCACGTAGGTGGTGGTAACAGCGGGAGGCCTCTCATCCCGCCGTGATGGCATCATTGGTGGGGACACTTCCAGGGGTGTGCCTTCCATTACATACCATGGGGTGGCCAGGTGCACCATC
The DNA here is from genome assembly GCA_002778355.1 of Clitarchus hookeri. NCBI lineage: Eukaryota > Metazoa > Arthropoda > Insecta > Phasmatodea > Phasmatidae > Clitarchus > Clitarchus hookeri. The sequence continues at coordinate 30,030 of NQII01007491.1, forward strand.
TTAAAGTGGGTGCGAACGGCCTGAACACTCACCTGGCGTGCAGGTCGCTCGCACATGGTGCACACATAGCTCCGTCAGCACATGGAAGGAAAGACTGTGCTGGTCGGGAAGGGGCACCGGCCGCGTGCACACCGGGCACTGTACTGGAAATGCCAGGGGCACCTGAATGTCGACTGTGGGTGGAGGTGTGGCCTTTCGAGGTTGCTGGGGCAGGGACAGGCGGGGGCTGCCCACCAGGGCCATCCTCTGTGAAGTGTCCCCGGGCTGCACTTAAGTTGCCAGCCGGGCGTTAACGTATTGGGGGCTGTCTGCGTGCGCAGGATCGTTTGTGAACCATGGGATGCCAGGATGGCTGGCGCGAAAATGGGCATGTAACACCTGCATGGTGGTTGCCCGCACCGGGAGGTCGCACACCCTGCACTCATAATATTTAGAGGCACGGGCGTGGTCCATCACCAGGTGCAGGGACAGCATGTGGTGATTTGGGAACGTGAAGGGCACGGGCTGTGGGCACCCAGGACATGCCAGGGGGAAAGATAAGGGTGCTGGGATGGCAATGACGCGGGTGGGATCCATGGTGTCCCCCTGAGGTACTTAAGTTTAACACGACAGCAATAGTACAAAGGGGCGAGAACAAGTTATGCACAGTGAAAGGGGAGGGTAGAGGGGCAGCTAGGAGGTATGGGGCTTACTAATTAGGTGTACAAAAGAAAAAAAGAGAAGGNAGGGGAGGGTAGAGGGGCAGCTAGGAGGTATGGGGCTTACTAATTAGGTGTACAAAAGAAAAAAAGAGAAGGGGGGAGAATTTGGGGAGAACACACAGTTACAGAGAATAATGCAGGTTAAGTGTTAAAGGGGTACAAAGGGGGAGATCTTATTGAATGCTATGAAACCAGGAATAAAAAGAGAGAGGGGAGTGCAAAAAAGTGTAGGGGATGGTCAGGGGGTAGTTAGAAGCTAACTGGGACAAAATGTGTAAGAGGGGTGTAGAGGAGGTTCGTGGGTGGGCAGGAGTTAAAAGAAATGAAAGATGTAAGAAAGTGAAGGAAGTGCAAAAAAGTGCAAGTTCAGGCGGTGCAAGTTAGTGCAGAAGGCTGGGAGTCGGGGCAACAACTAAGGTGCACACAATCTATGGACAGAGAAGGCGCCGAGCACTGCCGAAGCTGCACGAGGCGAGAAGTCGGTGGTGGCTAGGGAATGTCTGGGGGCGGGGCCAAACGCTCGCAGGTTGCTATGGCAACCAANCGAGGCGAGAAGTCGGTGGTGGCTAGGGAATGTCTGGGGGCGGGGCCAAACGCTCGCAGGTTGCTATGGCAACCAACCTCAGAGGCAGGGCTCTCTTGGGCAGAGCTGGGCGCTTCACGCCCCGTCTGGTACCCTGCGCAGAGGCTGTAAATTTAAAAGTCTCGTCTCTCAACGATCGCTGTAGCTTGCGTTGGGTGAGTAGGGCAGGGGTGGGCTGAAAATTCAAATTAGGAACACCCAGACAGTGTCCTAAGAGGGGACCAAACTTGCTGAAGGCAGAGTATACAATAAAAGTAGTTAGTTAATAAGGGGGTTGAGGTTAAATTAAGGTGAAGAAGTTGTGAGGGACAGCTGAGGGATTATAAACAGAATAGGGAGAGCAATAAGAGGAAATTAGGGGTGAACACCTAGGGCTAGAGCTGGCAGAAATAGCAACAGTACACACAGAGAAGGGAACAAAAATCTAACAATTAACACTAAAAACAAGAGATGGTTAATAACAATACAGGGAAATGGGTAGAAACACAATTTATATCTCGGCCTTGAAATGGGAGGGACAAAAGTAAATTAATGCAGGTTTGGCGCAAGAGAAATTAAGATGTGAGGTTCAAAAACTCGTCTCCTCGGATTTATCCGGCGAGGGGATGAGGCGGGGAGGGGAAGAGCGAATGGGATTTAATTATTTGTAGTGACTTTGGGGCGTGCCAGATGGGCCAAAATGTAGATGTGGAAGCGGGATTATGATCTAGAGGGGATGGGGATTTTAAATATGTAAAAAGTTAGAGTTTAAAAAGTCCATGAGGCAGAGAGTTTAACCGTGAGGCGGTGGGAGAAAAGGGCGGGAAATTTGCCGGATGGTCCAAACGGTAGTTATATGTTAATAGAATATATTATTGAGGTAACTGGAAGATGGTACTTAATTTGGAAACTCTATAAGGGAAATACGTATGGCGGGAATGAAACCCGAGAGAAAAGAAGTTTTAAATGCAGAGAGGCTGCCGGCGAGCTGTGTGGACGTGTGAGAAAGGAATGCCTGATGGGCGCCAGGATCAGCGGGGCGAAATGGACTATAGGATTGCCAGACGGGCCAAAGGAGAGTTGTCGCCTGACACGCGCTGAGGTGAAGTTAAATGAAANGGGCGTGCCAGATGGGCCAAAATGTAGATGTGGAAGCGGGATTATGATCTAGAGGGGATGGGGATTTTAAATATGTAAAAAGTTAGAGTTTAAAAAGTCCATGAGGCAGAGAGTTTAACCGTGAGGCGGTGGGAGAAAAGGGCGGGAAATTTGCCGGATGGTCCAAAAGGTAGTTATATGTNGCAGAGAGTTTAACCGTGAGGCGGTGGGAGAAAAGGGCGGGAAATTTGCCGGATGGTCCAAAAGGTAGTTATATGATAATAGAATATATTATTGAGGTAACTGGAAGATGGTACTTAATTTGGAAACTCTATAAGGGAAATACTTATGGCGGGAATGAAACCCGAGAGAAAAGAAGTTTTAAATGCAGAGAGGCTGCCGGCGAGCTGTGCGGACGTGTGAGAAAGGAATGCCTGATGGGCGCTAGGATCAGCGGGGCAAAATGGACTATAGGATTGCCAGACGGGCCAAAGGAGAGTTGTCGCCTGACACGCGCTGAGGTGAAGTTAAATGAAATTATTGCAAAAACGGGTGGAGCTGAAGGCTAGGCAGAATAAACAAAGATGGAGGGTGAGTTGTTAAATATAAATATATAGGTTAGAAAAGGGTGGTAGGTGTATTGATAGGACAAGAATATGTTAGAAAACTATGATGGTGTGTTGGGACACTGAGGACACGAAAAATTACTAAGGGATTTCAGGGTGAGAGGAGACGAATTAAAACCTTATACGAAAACTAAGAGGGATACGATGGCAACAAACACAGGGGAGGACTTAGGAGAGAACACTATAGGCTTTTTTTAAGGGGTACAGCTTGGCGGGGCAACAATGTGCGTTAAAAGAACAAAAAGCTAGTGATTTGAAGAGTGGTGATTTATTGACTAATACTTAAAACATTGAAAATTACGAGGCTAGGGGGACACCAAGGTTGAAAGGGAGTAGAAAAAACTGTAGTAAAACTACGAAGTATCAGAACTGTAATGAGAATTAAAAATATTGCGGGGGAAAACCGTTAAGAAAAAGGTTGGGAAAGGTGCCAGATGGGCCAAGGGCTGACTACGGTATTTGGGCGGGCGCTTAAACGGGGCGTTTGCTGGGGG
>NQII01007491.1:40617-91691 GCA_002778355.1 Clitarchus hookeri
TGCAGACGCACCATCTCCTGTTCGGCCTTCCACTTCCGGACCAGCCGCCGACACCAGCCCCTCAGGAGGAGGTAAGACCTCCGATCCTGAGGGAGTCTGGCTGCCTGCCAGTGGTCTCGGAAGCGGTTCCGCAGGGACAGCGCGCTGTGGATGGATTTTGGTAGCGGAGGGGGATGTGACGATTGGCTGCGGTGGTGAGGGTGATGGTGTTGAGGTTGATCTCTTCGGGGGAGTTGAAGGGAGTGGTGTGGTCGAGGGAAGTGTGGAGGGAGTTCTGGTAGACGAGCCAGTCGGCTGACCGGAAGTTGAAGCGGGGGAAATGAGGGAGGATATGTGGGTGAAAATGGATAAGGCCAAGTACTGGGATGTGGTCTGAGGAGCCTGCGGTGACGNGGAAGTTGAAGCGGGGGAAATGAGGGAGGATATGTGGGTGAAAATGGATAAGGCCAAGTACTGGGATGTGGTCTGAGGAGCCTGCGGTGACGGTGCGGACATTGGTGATGAGAGGACGATGAGTCGAGAGAGTGAAATCTATGGTGGAGGGGCGGCGATTGAGGTGAGTAGGGTGATAAGTTGGTGAGGGGGGTGCTGTGAGGCATAAGGTGGACCGTCGGAGCAATTGGCGCAGAGATGTGCCCCGACGGTTGGTGGTAGGGCACCCCCAGTTTGGGTGGGACGCGTTGAAATATCCTGCCGTCACGACGTGAGTGTCGACACGACTGAGGGTGGTGATGAGGTCTGCGGGGAAGGGGTGGTGTGGGGGAAGATAGAGGGAAATGAGGGTGATTGGATATGGGCGACCTTGGAGGTGGATGGCAACTGCCTCAGTCGCGGGTGAAGTGGGTAATATGCGTCTGTGGTGCGTGAAAGATGACCTTATGATGAGTGGTACCCCACCGCCAGCGCGGTCGCTACGGTGGACAGTATACCCAGGGAGTGAGAGAACGAGGTGGGGTGTGAGCCATGTTTCGGAGATGAATATGACATCTGGCTGGTGAGTGTGAATGAGGGAGTGAAGGTCGGTGATTTTAGGAAGGAGGGAACAAGAGTTCCATAGGATGAAACTAATGGGAGGCGGATCCATCGAAAAATTGGAGAAAAACATTCAAGAGAATGTCCAATTTTTCGGTGGTGGTGCGGGCTTGGGTGAGTGCGGTGATGGCGAAACGGATAAGGGGGAGATGTTGGAGAATGAAGTCTATGATGTTCTTAAGGGAACCGGCGAGGGAGGTTGTCTTGGGTGAAATGTCGTTATTTGGATGAGGAAGAAGAGGTACGGGGACACGTGGAATGAGCGGCGGATGATTTGGAGTGAGAGAGCGGTTGGGGGGGGTGAGTTATGGAACGATTTTGTGAGGATGATGCGTTTGGTGCGTGAGTTGGTGCGCATGATTCAGTTGGTGCGGATGAAGTGGTTGAGTGAGGTTGTGCGGTTGGGGTGGCGTGAGGTGCCCATGGATTGATGGCTGGTGCATGAGTGACGAGCTGATGTGAGGTTGGGTGCGACAGGTGCAGAAGGAATGAGTGAAGGAGGTGATTCACGACGGGGGTGACGAATGTAATAGGCGATGTGATTGGGGCAGGTGTGAGTCCGTTGCCCGATGTGGTCCCCCGCACAGGCAGCACTTGAGGGCGTTTGGTGATGGACAGTCTCTAGACCAGTGCTCCCCAGAGCACCGGAAGCATTGGAGTCGGCGTGCGCATCGGACGGATGAGTGGCCAAGGCCTAGGCATCGGTTGCACTGTGAGATTCTGTTCGTGACACGGAAGGGCTCAACCGCCACCACCCAGCAGCCAAGTGAGTGGAGGGGGTAGAAGAGGTGGGCCTCTCCTACCTTCTTGGTGGTAACGAGAAAGGATGCAGTGGCCACAGTGTCGGCTGCTCGGAGGCGGGTGACGGATGAGACGGGAAGGTCGAGGGCGGCCAGCTCCTCGACGATTTCCTCGGTGGTGGTGGTGAGGGGGAGCCATTTTAGAACTACTCGGTCCTGCTTCTCGTCAGGCCGGCGTGAAGTGTAGGGAGAGAAGTTGAGCTCTTTCAACTTGTTGAAAAGGAGCTCGTGATCGTGGGCATTGCTGGTGTAAAATGAAGTCCGGTCTCGGATTGATGAGATGTGTAGCTCTCTGGTGAGCATAGATTTGAGTTTTCGGTCGGAGACGAATGGCTGTTGCTTGATCCGTACAAGGCAAGCTATGGGGGTCATGCTCTGCACGGTTGAGGTGGGCGGTGAAGGTGCTGATGCGGGTGGGTGAGCAGGTGTGGGTGGGGTGTGTGTGGTGGCGCGAGGATGAGGTGGGCGAGAAGCCTGTTGGGGGTGATGTGAGGTGCGAGCTGTAGCTACTTTTTGTGTGCGGCTGCCCTCAGAGGATGCGGGTGATGGTGATCGTGAGCGTGAGGGTGGTTCTGGAGCATTGTTGATGTCATTGATGGACCCNGCTACTTTTTGTGTGCGGCTGCCCTCAGAGGATGCGGGTGATGGTGATCGTGAGCGTGAGGGTGGTTCTGGAGCATCGGTGATGTCATTGATGGACTCCAGAGATGAAAATTGGTTGGTGAGTGTGAGTGTATGGCGGTCGGAAGGGCGATTGGCGGTTCTCTGTCGTTTCGCCGTCTTCTTCGGGATGACGAAGCCGTCCAGGTCCATCGGGGCGTCTGCGGTGGCTTCCAGTTGATGATTGTGGGTGAGTGGAGTGGAGGGGAGGTTGGTGATGATAACATTGGGGTACAGGTTGAGGGGAGCACGTGTATCTCCCTCGATTTCTCGGGTGCGAGGGTGAGGCGGGCGGATTGCGAGGTTTGAGGTTGCACCTCCAGGGATTTCTTTGGCGAGGGGGTGAGGTGGGGGATTTGGTGNGGCGGGCGGATTGCGAGGTTTGAGGTTGCACCTCCAGGGATTTCTTTGGCGAGGGGGTGAGGTGGGGGATTTGGTGATTGTGGGCGTGATTTTGGACCGATTGAGGAGCGTGAGGTGGCATTGGAAAGGGTGGCGAGCGGCGGANATTTGGTGATTGTGGGCGTGATTTTGGACCGATTGAGGAGCGTGAGGTGGCATTGGAAAGGGTGGCGAGCGGCGGAGGTAACATACCAAGCAGACTTGGCATGTCAGGCAGGGATGAGGCGAGGTGGGTGTGGTGGTGGTCTTGGGGGGGACTGCTGCGAAGGTGATGTCGAGAGGCACGCTGCGGAGGTGGGTGTGCTGGCTGTGGTCAGAAGAAGTGGTGACTGGTGTGAAGGAGCAATTGGTTTGAAGTGATGCGGTGGTGGCGAAAACGAAGGTTGATGTGGTAGTGGTGGTGGTTGGTGCAGATAACTGAGCCGAATATACTGGAAGAAGAGGNTGGCGAAAACGAAGGTTGATGTGGTAGTGGTGGTGGTTGGTGCAGATAACTGAGCCGAATATACTGGAAGAAGAGGGTTGATGGCGGAAGTTGACGAGATTGGTCGGAAATTGTGAAGCAGAAGTGGTGATGAAGATGAAGAAGAATCAGGTGATGAGGTCAGTGCCCTTACTCCAGATGACAGGGTGTCGGAAAGGCTTAGGGACTCGCCTCCCGCACACCCTGCCCTAAGGAGGGGGATTGTTGGTGCCACTGTGGCACTTCCAGAACTCACCTCTGCCACTCTTCGGCCAGGTTGTTTGGCCTGGTGATCTGCCTGTCGAAGGTAGGTTTTGGGAGGAAGAGTGGCATTAGTTTGTGTGGTGTACGTGACATGGCAGGTGTCGGCCGAGGGNGTCGAAGGTAGGTTTTGGGAGGAAGAGTGGCATTAGTTTGTGTGGTGTACGTGACATGGCAGGTGTCGGCCGAGGGCCTCTGCCCCTCTCGGTCTCCGCCCTGGGTCCGGGTCACTGGGCGGGAGTCCATTCCAGACTCCCTCCTCGTCTTCCCCCATAGGCCACCAGAGGGTCGCCTAACTCTTAGTGTCTAAAACTAAACAACTAAGAGAAAAGTAGAAGATGGTCAGCGGCTGGTAGGAAGATCTCGGGGCTAAAAATTGAAGACAGTGTTGGACTCAGTGTCTGCACCTATGAAAACAAAAACTGGGCTGAAAACATTGTAGAACAAAAAAGCGCTTGTTAAATCACTTCTGACCTATCAGCTGATAAGAACAGATTTTGAATAGTGCCTGAGCAATGCTGGTAACCTTGCCTCGCAAGGTACCGCGTTTGGTTTGTGCAAGCCCGCACCAACTCTAGGCGACCCCCTTAGCCTAGCGAGGGGACTACGCAAATCTGCTGCAAAAATTGTCAGGGAGTGAAGATTCTACCCTTGAAAGTCTCGGCGTTCTCAGCCAAGACACGAGGTAGTCGTACTTAATCAGCTTTGTCAAGGGATTCTGCGGCGAGAAGGAAACACAACTCCTGGCCTCAGTCCCAAGACAAAACCAAAAAAGTAAAACGTGATAGCCAAACAGTTCTTATCGAGCAAAATACCCGCCGAATATTAAGCTGATAAGAACAGATTTAAGACGTTTATTAAACAATATCTAAAGCACACACTTTACAAAAGNCCGCCGAATATTAAGCTGATAAGAACAGATTTAAGACGTTTATTAAACAATATCTAAAGCACACACTTTACAAAAGATTGACTAATAGTAAATGGGGACAAGTGGCGCCTAGCGCCACAAATTAAACCAAAAATATGGGGTTGCAAACTAACTGAATTTAACCACCACGCTCCTGGAGCAGGTTACCCTCAGAGGTGCTGAAGGCACAATTAATAATTATACAGGGACCTAGTCCCTGAGCAAACAAAGAAACCACAACCTTAAGATATACATAGAATTGAAGTTAATTAAACGAAACAAGGGGCCTAGCTCCCTATGGTCCTTAAATAACACTATTTTCACTTATTCTAGGTCTTAGGTGTACTTATGGGGAGTAGTCCCTCCTATCTGAACCTTAAGGTAATTTAACTTAAAGGTGAGGCTCCTCACCCAAAAACCCAAAGAACCTAGTTGCTTCTCCCCTCCCGCTGCCATGCAGAGCCAGTGTTCTACCCTCCTAACAAAGCTATTAAGGGTACTCTCTGTCACCCAGCCTCGAGGTGAGACCAAGCGAGAGGGAGCACCAGGGTGTATTGAAGTCCCTACTAGCCCCGATGCGGTATCGCCCCAGCCAGGGTACGACCCAGTACACCGGGGCCCTCCTCCCTCCCAGGATCACCCCGAAGGGTAACCCCAGGAGGGGGGAGCCTAATAATTGTCCTGCAGAAGTTGATGGTTTGTAGGCNCCAGGATCACCCCGAAGGGTAACCCCAGGAGGGGGGAGCCTAATAATTGTCCTGCAGAAGTTGATGGTTTGTAGGCTGACCACTTATTTGGCTCAATCCCTTGTCAGATCCAGGACCAATATCGGGTAGGGGACATTAACCCACTCTCACTACTTTAAGTAATATTTAAGAGGATTCCTACGAAGATGTCCTATAATTGCCACAGTAACCGGCCATGCATTAACACTTTGAACTAAAAGGTTCTAATTAGTGCAATGCAATGGGAGCAGCCACTGAGGGAAATATTGGCCTGCACTAGGCAGACCATACTCCCTGTCACCTCTGACTAGTCCTGGATCCAAGTGAGGGGGCCTTTACCTAATCTTAATGATGTTAAAAGAAAAGCTACCATTTAAAGCAACAAGTTGCTGTGCAAGTTAAGAAAAGCTAGTAGTCAGCCCACAAAATACTGAATTGAAAAAGACTGTCAAGTTGAGCTGAGGGCAGGCACTGACACTGGAGTTTCTTATTCAAATCTAATCATGGCTTAAGTATTTCATGTTATAAATATGAAAAGTTTTGAAGTTAATATTGAAATAATTTGAAGTTAATTATACAAAGGGTCTAACCCTTGCAAGACTTAAAATAACCTGAAAGAAAAAGAGAAAAACAAACAAAACACTAAGGATGGATTGGGGTANTTAAGTATTTCATGTTATAAATATGAAAAGTTTTGAAGTTAATATTGAAATAATTTGAAGTTAATTATACAAAGGGTCTAACCCTTGCAAGACTTAAAATAACCTGAAAGAAAAAGAGAAAAACAAACAAAACACTAAGGATGGATTGGGGTAATAAAACACACATGGCACACACTCAAACTCAACAGAAAGATACAGAGCAAGGTTTTTTATACAGGACGTCTAACGTCCACAAGGCCTTAAGTCATCTCAAGTACTAGATGTAATGTGTGAGTTAATGTGTTAATTGTGCAAGGTATGTAACACCTGCAGAACTCACTTATGCTAGACACAGGCTAAGATGTATTTATACAGGATGTCTAACATCTNAAGGTATGTAACACCTGCAGAACTCACTTATGCTAGACACAGGCTAAGATGTATTTATACAGGATGTCTAACATCTGCAATGCCTTAAGTACATGTTTAGTTGAAGCTAAACAAGGTGTCTAACACCCACAAAACTTAAGTTAACTCAGATGTTGGTTGGCACATTCAATCACTTGTGCATATNTAAACAAGGTGTCTAACACCCACAAAACTTAAGTTAACTCAGATGTTGGTTGGCACATTCAATCACTTGTGCATATATCTCACTATAAAGTTCAAATGTCCTGCTGAAAACAAAAAGCTGAAGAAAAAACTGTTAAACAAACAAGATAAGGATTCTGTGCCATGGTGGTCCTAAGGGTCTTTCTAAAAAAAATAAATCTTTATTAAATGTCTGCTGAAAAAGAAAAACATGAAACACTAGAGGCTGGCACCGCCTTTATTTTATTAGGGGGGAAAGCACAAGCATCCTTGCCGTCGCACTGGGGTCTCTAAAACCTGACGCTGAGGGCATCCACAAACACACGTCACAACACTGGAGCACTGGTAGAGGCCATGGCAGGACACCGAGAGGGCGTCCTGCTCCCACGTCGATCCCACGGTGGGGGCGCTGGTGCGCTCCTGGCTTCTACTGCTGGTTTTCTCCAGGGAGGGCACACAGGTCCCTCCCCTTCCACCGGTGATCCAGCGTTGGGAGGCTGGTGCCTCCTGTGGTAAGGCGCCGAGCGGCCGATTGTTGGGGCGCAGAGAGCAGGTGGTGCGGGCACCTCACTTCCAGCACCCTTCGGGCCCCGCTCGAGGTTGAAGCAGTCCTGGTCTACCCTTACACGGCCATGAGCAGCTGCTGCGGTGCGGGCAATGACCACCTCAGGGTTGACGGGCAACGCGTCCGCCTGGTACTGACAATGGCCCGTGACGTGCTCGATGTAAATGTCACGGGACCAGCGGATTACGTCAGACACCATCAGGCGCTTAATCGTCTTCGCGTACCTCCATCTGACGTGAAGTTCCTTGTGGACGTAGTCGTTTGTCTGGTCCCAGGAACCCAAGGACCCGACTATCAGGGCATCTACGAAGGTGGTGTAGCCCTGGCCCTCAGAAGCAGTACATAATCCTCAAGTATGTCTGCCAAACCCTGGTACTTTGTCGTCTTGTGATCCCGAACGAGAGAAAGGGCCTGGCTCCTGTTCTTGAACGGGATGGCTTCGTCTATCAGCGATTCCTTCTTCCGCCTGGTGTCGATGACCACCAGGTCCGGACGTAGTTGGGACTCGGTGAGCGGAACAGTCCAGTTCAAATGAAATCGACGACCTCTCAGTAACACGGGACATTTTGACACAAGTGTGGAACGAGTTTGATTATCGCTTAGATGTCGTTGGGGCAGCTCATGTTGGTCACATTGAACTTTTATGAAAGTATGGTAAACAAACTTCACGGTGCCATGGTTCATTTGATTGGTGAATCAAGGTTGTAGGTTGATTGGTTTTGATATTATATACCTTCAAAGTTGGGGTATTCTTTTATTCTCACTCTGTAGAGTGAAGTAATCTCTGCAAGTGTGAAATGAGTGTAGTATGTAGGGCTGCAGTTTGCAAACCAGAATACCCTAATTCTGAAAGGAACCTGTGAATATAACACAGTGCTTGTTGCCTGCTTTTTATTTTTCAGTAACTTAAATAGCTAACCGGATACTGAACTGATGTCAGATTATTGTTTTATTATTTGTATGCATTGCTGATCCTGCTAGGGTACAACACCCTTTCTTAATATGTAATATTAAAGTAAAAAATTATAAAGAACTTGTGTATGTATGNATCCTGCTAGGGTACAACACCCTTTCTTAATATGTAATATTAAAGTAAAAAATTATAAAGAACTTGTGTATGTATGTTTGTTTTAGAGGAAGATTTTGAATGATTGTCATTTAGGGTACACCCGTGAAATACCGCAATTTTAANGTATGTATGTTTGTTTTAGAGGAAGATTTTGAATGATTGTCATTTAGGGTACACCCGTGAAATACCGCAATTTTAATTTTGAAACTGCCCCAATTTTTAAATGTACTTTTTGCAAGGTATGCCTATTGAAAAGTATTTAACATGGACAGTTTGTGTTTGGCCCGTGAGCAGTTCTCACATGAGCTATGTAAAGTGTACAAAAAATAATTTAAATCTGCAAGCTCTAAGCAGCATATTGATTTTTAAATTAAATAATTGATTACCAGCACAATTGCACCAGGTTCAGTGATCAGTTGTGACTTGGTCTGGGGTCTTTAAGAAAGTCAACTATATATATGTCAATGCCTTAATAATAGCGCAACAGCACAGACAGTTAATTATGCGTAATTGCCGGGTGGATTGTATTGTGTTTGCATTTATTGTTTGAATGTTGACGTGTGGCATGTCCCACCTTACCAGTGACCATTCCTCCTATCGCCCGCATTGTTGTCGTTATCTTCCCAGCTCCCCAACCCCATCCAACTTCAACATTCTGCCACCTGTGCAATGACAGTGTGAGGTAAAAATTGTTGGGTCATCCACGAAATTGTTAAGCTAAAATTTTCTTTATATGGTTTGTCTGATTCGTATAAGTTGATTGATGCGTGCTACATTCTCAGTTCCTATTGTCAGGTTATCCAGCTGCCATCTGCGCAACTCGCGCAGCCTCTCTACTGGATTTGCTGTGACTGAACCATGGGCGGCTGTTATAAACACTGCGAACTGGAGTGGCATTTTCGAAGGTTTCCAGTCAAGCCACAGTATTACCACCAGCATCAAGCAACTATCCTTCTTCCATGCATCCAAAATATAACTTTTGGTGATGTGCTCGTTCAGACTCGTTGAGAACTTTCAAATTCAAACCTGGTAGAGGAAGCATCAGGTAAATAAGGCCACATAGGGGCACCAACAGTGACTGCAGGCCAGTATCCTCATGGATGTGCCTTCTTGCTGTTATTAATGCTAAATCAAGGTGAAATGACTGAAGTGAGTGTAGTGGGCTCAACACCAAATTTTTCCCATGTGCACCCATTAAGACTATGGATATTTGAATTAGGGGAAGCAATCAACAGGTACTTATAATAGCGCTGTTACATTAACTTCCAGAACCTCTACTATGTGCATTTTCTAGCTTAGACTGACCCAGTGATGCCAGAGTCATGTTACCACATTTATCATTGCAATATACTATGTTTCCTGATTTTTCTTTTTGTAAAGTAAAGGGTGTTTATGTGAATAATTGTCCCGAGGGACTATGTAAGACATCTCACAATTTCATTGCCATGACCTCTCACATTAGTGCAATTNTGTGAATAATTGTCCCGAGGGACTATGTAAGACATCTCACAATTTCATTGCCATGACCTCTCACATTAGTGCAATTGTCAATGATACTATTTTTCATGTTTAATCTTCAATCAATTTATCTTTGATTTTATTTAATGTCTTGTTTTTCATCAAGNCAATGATACTATTTTTCATGTTTAATCTTCAATCAATTTATCTTTGATTTTATTTAATGTCTTGTTTTTCATCAAGAATTTAGTTTTGAGCATATTTTATATTGTCTTGAATCCAAATTTCAGTATCGTATAACCGTTATTAAAATATGTTATATTATAATAATGGAATTTGTGTACATACATTTCAAGTTTTTACTAGAATATTAAACAGAAAATAAATAGTTAATAAATTTTTTTGGAACTATCACACACTATCAATTGTTTGCATAGTTCTATGATGTGGCAGAAAAAAATACGCTATTCGAATTCCAAAATCCTGTAAATAAAAATAGCTGCAGNTTGCATAGTTCTATGATGTGGCAGAAAAAAATACGCTATTCGAATTCCAAAATCCTGTAAATAAAAATAGCTGCAGATAGATTATGCTGGTTTCAATGTTTCCGCCATGTGCTGATGGTCCTTAGCGCTACTGTACGGGATGTGTTAAACATAAGAAGAAACGTTGACCCAATTTAAATCATAGTTTCCTCTTTTCCGAAGGTTTCTTGCTTGTTGCNGTGTTAAACATAAGAAGAAACGTTGACCCAATTTAAATCATAGTTTCCTCTTTTCCGAAGGTTTCTTGCTTGTTGCACTATCTTTTATTTTCTCATTTCCGATTATGATCCGTTGCTCAATGTTTTGTTTTGTAGTCATCTCGGTTGCCATTTTATGTCTTGGAATGGATTAGTTTCTTATTTATTTCTTAGTTTCATATGTTTTTCATCCTGCTATTTTGATTGTTGAGGAATTTGGAAGATGATGCAATATATTGAGTAGTGCTGCAATAGGTCGTTATTTTGTCAGGAAATTGTTAAACGATGGCGGCTTTAACACTTGTTTGAAATTTGGTTTATGTTTTGTTGTCAGATAAATANTGTCAGGAAATTGTTAAACGATGGCGGCTTTAACACTTGTTTGAAATTTGGTTTATGTTTTGTTGTCAGATAAATAGCGGGATGAGATGGTCTTTGTAGTGTGCGCGAAGCAAACTTGTTTGAAAATAATTAATTATTGTTTTCATTCAGTTTGTGCTCTTGCAGCATGGGTTTTTGAAATAGTTCTGTTGGCGTTTTTTTCATTCTTTGTTATAATCTCCGTTAAATCACCCGGTGTTTCCTGTCGTGGGTTTGGTGCAAATTCTACGGTAGTCTCCGCAGTGAGCTGTGGTGATTTTTGGGCTCAGCGTTGCAAGTGCAACATCGTCTTTCTTTGTGTGCTGTCTGGAATTTCGTGGATGTTTTGGTGATGCTTTGAGATTTGGAAGTTTCGTTTTGGTTATTTCGATTTTCTTGTTTGAAATTTTTGAATTCGGAGGTGGTTGTTTTAGTGGGGAATAGAAATATTCACAATATAGNTTTCGATTTTCTTGTTTGAAATTTTTGAATTCGGAGGTGGTTGTTTTAGTGGGGAATAGAAATATTCACAATATAGTTTCTAATTTTACATTAATTGCAGATATTTTCAGTTACACCGTTTATAATAATTGCTTTCAGTAATTTTTTTCCTTTTATAAAACTAATAGATTTCCCAAGTTCTTAGCACGGTGTTAGACAGCTATAAGAATATAAAACAATGAAGATTGTCAAAAGTGAATGTCATTACACCCTGCAGTCATCAGATTTCCTATGTGCTTGTTCTTTGCAAGGTTGGAGTTACGTATGAAAGTTTTGATTGAAAATACACGTTTCTTANCAGATTTCCTATGTGCTTGTTCTTTGCAAGGTTGGAGTTACGTATGAAAGTTTTGATTGAAAATACACGTTTCTTACTTAGACGCTATTACAATCAACATTGGGAATATACTTTGGCAATTATAAATCATTTTAAACAAAATCACCTTTATCATCATTGTCCCAACATGCGGATAATTGTAATCATATGGGGCAATGAGAGTCAACCTATCTTTTCAGTGGTCTCATACGAAACCTTCCGGTGAATCGCNTAATTGTAATCATATGGGGCAATGAGAGTCAACCTATCTTTTCAGTGGTCTCATACGAAACCTTCCGGTGAATCGCCCCTAGTGCAGTCTGCATGTACCCACAGTCCACACAAAGTGCACCTATACCACACCTCATTGTTACGCCCTAATTCGCAACAAATTAAGCAGGTGTTTCCAGTATCATCGCCATCACATACGTGACTGAGACTTATGTCTGGCTCCAAGGAAGAGGTTTTATCTTGTAGCATGCGTCTTTGGGCTTTATTCACNATACGTGACTGAGACTTATGTCTGGCTCCAAGGAAGAGGTTTTATCTTGTAGCATGCGTCTTTGGGCTTTATTCACAATTTTTTGCTATGTATTGTGCTTCTTGCCTTTATCTTTGTTTCTTTCTCTGCTCTCGCTGCTTTCTGGTTTTTTTTTTCTATCAGAGTTTCTTTTCAGGTTTTGAGGTCATAATCTTGGCATGCTGCTTCAGTCTGCCTTTTCTCGTCTTAACAGAACGTGTTTTGTCAGGTATTGGAAGTAGGTCTTTGATAGTCGATGGAGAATTTGATGATGCAGTCANGTCTTAACAGAACGTGTTTTGTCAGGTATTGGAAGTAGGTCTTTGATAGTCGATGGAGAATTTGATGATGCAGTCATTTGATCTTCAGATGCACACGCGGGTGCTAATCCTGGTGAATCTACTAGTCTTGATGTAGACGGCTCTGGGTCTATTGTTGCAGATGTCATAGTCGGTACAGTGAAGGAGCTAGAGCAATCATGAACATCTACTTTAGGGTCAGTCAGGACGTCAGCTANGATGTCATAGTCGGTACAGTGAAGGAGCTAGAGCAATCATGAACATCTACTTTAGGGTCAGTCAGGACGTCAGCTACAATGAAGTCTTCTTCTGAAAAGACGCCTGGGTTTAGTGGGGAAATACCAGTTGCTCAGAATCCTGATTCTCCTTTGTTAACCTTTAACTGGTGACATAACATTTGTAAAACGTAACTGGTGACGTGAGGCCTGACAAGCCTGTATTCTATTTGAGTGATTTTTTAAAAATGTAGAACTGTAGCCTTACTAAGTATTTATTTTCTGTTAGAATGCGTATTTAGGGATAAATAATAACAATTTCTAGTAATCTTATTATATGTTTAATTGAGAAACAAGTAATTATAAAATTTGTACTCCTTATATTTAGTATAATTGACAGGAGGTCAATATTTAGTCATAAAACAACAAAAAATTACATTTATTAACATTAAAACATGTTTTTATCTAAGTTTAGACTTCAATCAACATAAAAATTACCATAAATATGAGATAACATAAGTCATCACAAAACTGGCGAGGAGTTAATTTCCCCTATTTTCACTGGCACTCGGGACACACTTGTTTCGTGCACTGCAAGCATACGTACGTTTTACAAGAAATACATTGGTAAAATGATTTTCGGTCGTGCTTAGGACAACTGGCACATTTCTTCCAAGTTTTCTCCATGTGTTCTGTATCTTTAGGTTCAGGTGGCATATCAGAGCCCAAAATTTGTCTCATGTTCAACCTTATTTCGAGTGTGATTCGCGAGTTATAAGCCCTGCGCTTCATGTGCTGTAAAACAAGGTTCCTAGCCAATGCTTTGATGAAAATACCTCGCTAAATAGTTCTGCCACCATCAGCTTGATACAGGACATGCACATTTACAGAACTAATGTCCAGCATTCGATAAAAGATTACCATAGGCCATCTTAGTGTCCGGCGACTGCAGGTATAGATCGAGCATTTTTTATCAATTTTGTCTACTACTCCCTTTTGTGGAATTGTAATAGACTATAATTTCCGGTTTCCCTGTTCTGTCATTAATTGCTTCACAGTGATGCATCGAAGAAGCTAGAAGCATAGCTTCACCTTTCTTCGGGACGTGAGACATCAAAGTAGTTTGATTGGTAAATCCATAGAGTGTAGATCCAACAACCCTTGTTNGTTAATTGCTTCACATTGATGCATCAAAGAAGCTAGAAGCATAGCTTCACCTTTCTTTGGGACGTGAGACATCAAAGTAGTTTGATTGGTAAATCCATAGAGTGTAGATCCAACAACCCTTGTTTTCGTTGGTAGGAACTCTTTTAGGTAATTCTCTTTTGTTTTTTCACAGAGTGCCCACACAAGTCACGCCTCGTTTAGAGCATTGATCAATTCTATTGATGTAAACCAATTGTCACAAGTAACGTTGCGGTTACTGCAGTGCAAGGGCATCATCAGACGTANTCAGAGTGCCCACACAAGTCACGCCTCGTTTAGAGCATCAATCAATTCTATTGATGTAAACCAATTGTCACAAGTAACGTTGCGGTTACTGCAGTGCAAGGGCATCATCAGACGTATGACTGACAAAGGAAGAAAAGAAATTACTGGTCCCATCACAATCAAAGTATCACCATCGGATCCTCTGCCACAATAAATGTAGCCATTGAAGAAGTAATTAGTCTTCGCATCGCACAAACACATTAGTTTCAAACCATACTTTGATGGTTAGCTCGGCATGTATATAACCAGATACGATTGACCTCTAAAAGCAACCAGCATTTCATCAGTTGTAGCACAATTGCCAATGTTGTATAGATTCTAGCAATTATTCACAAATCTTCAGAATATGTTCGAAATCGCAGCCAGTTTATAGTTTTCTCTTCTTTCCTGCCTGTCAAGCGCATTGTCAAAGCGTAAACACAATAGTGTATTCAGAAATCTTTTCTTTGACATCACGCATCTGGAGATGTCTCTTCCTGTGCCGTCAGTTGCANAGAAATATTTTCTTTGACATCACGCATCTGGAGATGTCTCTTCCTGTGCCGTCAGTTGCAAATATGTATTCTATATTCTCATGGTTTGACTTGAACACAGCGGTATATAGCAAAATACTGAGAAAAGCATGTAATTCGATCATGTCCATGTCTTGTAGTTTGCAAATCTTCACATTAGTCCATAGCAAAATCTCTTCTAAAATGTCCTGACACCTAATTTTTTTTTTCCAAAGAGAGAAGGGGTCTTTTTCATCATTGTCGTTCAGTCTGGACTCTCGTACGCGAGCTANCGAGAGAAGGGGTCTTTTTCATCATTGTCGTTCAGTCTGGACTCTAGTACGCGAGCTATTATGTTATGCTGACCTGTACGTACAGCTCTGTTTAGCGGATTTTTTGACCACTTGTATCAGTTTTTTCCATAGAAATAACTTGCCATACTTGTCAAAGGCTCGTCATCTGTATCTATGCTTGAAGCTTGATTTTCTTGGCCTTCTTCTTGTTCCTCATTTTCAGATGCACTTTCTTGAATTTCCAAGTTATGATCGAATTGCTCCAGGACATAGTTTTCTCCTAAATCCTCTGCTTCAGATCCACTAGAGTCTTCGTTCACCAGCCATTTTTCGATTTGACTATCAACGTTGGAACTTGATGCTGCTACAGCTTTCCTACTGGTACTTTGTACCGAATTTATCTGCACCAGCACTTTACGCCTCTTATTAGATGGTCCTGTGTCATCCATCGTGTATTTTTGTAGGAACACACTGTGAAAAACCAAAAAAAGCGTATAAGTAAAATTTAAAAAAAAAACTTACTTTAGTGGCGATGTAAGGCCTGAGAGGCCTCTGCCAAACTTTAAATCAATCCAACGTACCGACTTCGCTCCAACCGACGCAACTATCCCTCTCCACGGCGTGGGCGCAACTAAACTCGAAGCTACCGAAACGCTGAAATATGGGATTGCGCGGGGAAGGGGGTGAAATGACGTTTTGTTAGTGTTGCAAGGCCTGTGAGGCCCGACGTCACCTGTTAAAGGTTAATAGATGCCACAGCTGAATATGCTCTGTTCAATATTGCTGCCACATCATATGGAGTTAGCCTTTCTGCAAGCAGAGTTTNCATCGTGTATTTTTGTAGGAACACACTGCGAAAAACCAAAAAAAGCGTATAAGTAAAATTTAAAAAAAACTTACTTTAGTGGCGATGTAAGGCCTGAGAGGCCTCTGCCAAACTTTAAATCAATCCAACTTACCGACGCAACTATCCCTCTCCACGGCGTGGGCGCAACTAAACTCGAAGCTACCGAAACGCTGAAATATGGGATTGCGCGGGGAAGGGGGTGAAATGACGTTTTGTTAGTGTTGCAAGGCCTGTGAGGCCCGACGTCACCTGTTAAAGGTTAAAGATGCCACAGCTGAATATGCTCTGTTCAATATTGCTGCCACATCATATGGAGTTAGCCTTTCTGCAAGCAGAGTTTTTAAAAACAAATCACACTCCCTCTTGTACGCTGCTTTAAGAGGTCCAAACAATGTGAAATCTAAGGGGTGTATCCTGTGTGATGTGTGCGGAGGCAGTGATAGCTTATGAATATTATTTTGTTTACAGTGATCATAGACAGCTAGTGAAGAGTGACTGGCATGATTGTCAAGTATTAATAAAACTGGTTCCTCTGGTGATGGTTTACTGTGACAAGTAAAGTGTTGCAGCCATTCGAAGAACAAATGTTCGTTTATCCATCCATTGTCTGAGCATTTGTATATTGCTTCTGCTGGACCATCTTTCTCAAGCTGTGGTACCATTCTTTTCCTTTTAAAAATGAACATTGGTGATACAAATCTACCAGCAGAGCTGTTTTTTCCTCTTTCCCAACCCGTGATAGAACCGACTCTTTTCATAACTTTCAGAGTTAATATCTTACCAGGATCTTGCACTGTAGAAATACCTCTCANGCCATTCTTTTCCTTTTAAAAATGAACATTGGTGATACAAATCTACCAGCAGCGCTGTTTTTTCCTCTTTCCCAACTCGTGATAGAACCGTCTCTTTTCATAACTTTCAGAGTTAATATCTTACCAGGATCTTGCACTGTAGAAATACCTCTCACATCGCAGTTGTAAATATTTTTGGGAACAAATATGTGTTTCATGAAATCTTCTAAAAATTTATAAAACAATTGAACTTCTGTTCCGTTAAAGGCAGTTATTCTGTTAATGCTGGTAGCTTCAGTCTTTCAAATGGAGATGTTATTTCTTCTAAGAAACCCTTCTAACCAGTCATGGCCAGCCATTCTTGCACTTTGGTCCAAGTTGTGTTTAATTAGTTGATGTTCCGCATACTGATATGCTATTTTTCTGATTTGAATAACAGTGCTATAGTCAATCGACTAGTTGAATTCAACTACAGTAGAGCACCCCTCAATCGGAATCATCTGGGTAAGGGCTATTCCGGTTGAGGAAAAATTCCAGTTATGGGAAATGAGGGTGGGATGATGTGAAAAATAATACATTTTTAGTNAAAGTTGTGTTTAATTAGTTGATGTTCTGCATACTGATATGCTATTTTTCTGATTTGAATAACAGTGCATCCAATTAAAAATATTTGATTTGGTCTGCCAGATCCTTTTCTAAGTCTTCACTAAATACAGGAAGAAGCCCAAAATAGCAATGGGTCGTGACACGTTTCTTGTTAACGAAACTATACCGTTCGTTGTCGTCCGTCAACTAGTCGATCGACTAGTTGAATTCAACTACAGTAGAGCACCCCTCAATCGGAATCATCTGGGTAAGGGCTATTCCGGTTGAGGAAAAATTCCAGTTATGGGAAATGAGGGTGGGATGATGTGAAAAATAATACATTTTTAGTCTGAACTCGTGTATATGTGGCACATAATTTTAACTTGAGAAATCAGAGTGTAAATTATTAGTTTTATCCTTAAAGTTACAAAACCATTAAAAAAAAACACTACGTACAGTTTATGAAATGTGAGTCATAAAACTCCANTAAAAAAACGCTACGTACAGTTTATGAAATGTGAGTCATAAAACTCAAGGTGCTGCGTTAATGACCTTATTTCTCAACCTTCTAGGGGGGGATTCTTATCTCTTCGCGAGTGTGTCTGCGTGAGTAAGCGAGTTCTGGATATCATGTTACTGTTTGTATCCACGTTCATCTCATAAAACTTCCCAAAGTATAGTCAATTCTGTTGAGTCTTTCCNAAAAAAAACACTACGTACAGTTTATGAAATGTGAGTCATAAAACTCCAGGTGCTGCGTTAATGACCTTATTTCTCAACCTTCTAGGGGGGGATTCTTATCTCTTCGTGAGTGTGTCTGCGTGAGTAAGCGAGTTCTGGATATCATGTTACTGTTTGTATCCACGTTCATCTTGTAAAACTTCCCAAAGTATAGTCAATTCTGTTGAGTCTTTCCCTTACTGCATGGCACATCCTACATTTACAAGAGCAGGGCTGACGTAATATAGACCAAGTACACAAAGTACCATATTTCGGCGTGTATAGGCTGCACATAAAAAAAAATGACAAAAAGAGGGGTGCGGGTTATTTACGAGATATTGGCATAAAAAAATATTCTCCCCCTAAACCATGCTCAGAAATTTGTCAACGAACAATACGCTCTAATGTTTTAACTTAGTTTCCAAGGAAGTAAAAAAAAAAATAAGAAATGAGTAGCTCATCACTTGTGTTTAAACGCTTAAGGGTCGCAACATACTTTATCCTGCCTGTCCTCGACTGTTGTGCTTTGTATCACCTCTAGCCGCCATTCAGCTTGCGCACTTCTTTTCTCTTTATTCTTTCACCCTCTCGCTCGGCGTACTTCCTTTCCACACCCCCCACCCCCCTCCTCAGCAAGGCTCAACAGCCATCCAGCACCAAGCAAGCTTGCTCGGTCCCTTTCTTTTCTTTCTCCCTCCTCCCTCCTCTTTTTTGTTTGTCTCACTCTCTGGTGGAATGAGCCAGCCAGCAGTAGGTGCGCGCGTGTGTGTGTGTGTGTGTTGCCACATGCACCATACCATTGCCTGCCCGGCAACAACCTGCCGAGCTGGCCGGCTACGCANCTTTCCAAGGAAGTCAAAAAAATAATAAGAAATGAGTAGCTCATCACTTGTGTTTAAACGCGTAAGGGTCGCAACATACTTTAGCCTGCCTGTCCTCGACTGTTGTGCTTTGTATCACCTCTAGCCGCCATTCAGCTTGCGCACTTCTTTTCTCTTTATTCTTTCACCCTCTCGCTCGGCGTACTTCCTTTCCACACCCCCCACCCCCCTCCTCAGCAAGGCTCAACAGCCATCCAGCACCAAGCAAGCTTGCTCGGTCCCTTTCTTTTCTTTCTCCCTCCTCCCTCCTCTTTTTTGTTTGTCTCACTCTCTGGTGGAATGAGCCAGCCAGCAGTAGGTGCGCGCGTGTGTGTGTGTGTGTGTTGCCACATGCACCATACCATTGCCTGCCCGGCAACAACCTGCCGAGCTGGCCGGCTACGCATGGGGCACATGTTCCGCAATTGAAACGCAGTGTTGAGGCATTTTGACATAAATACAAAAGTTTTATTTATGCGGAATACTGCGTACTGCGCTGTTGCTACTTTTCAGCAGGCGGAGGCCAGACGGCATGGCAACGTTAACATTCAATGGCAAATTAATTAGTTAGACGTTACCATAGTTTGCTGACTAGCACGATGAGACCCGGCAATATTTACGGGAATACAAAAATTTTGTGCGCCCTAGATTTGAAATATTAATTAAATCTGATTTTTCATCAAAAACTTCTGGTGCGATCTACACACCCCAAAATACGGTACATGTACACTAACACGTTAGAACACTAAATTCTGAAAGTCGCACAACTAAAACCAATGGCATGTGTCGCACATTGCCATTAGTCACTGTCACTTGTGTCATTATGCAGCATAACTGTAGCTGTGCCACTTGGGCCGGCTGTCTAATTTTTGAAGAAATATGCCTATTGAGATAAAATTATATGTTACTTTATTTTACGTGTTTTNGCGGCGTGGCAACGTTAACATTCTATGGCAAATTAATTAGTTAGACGTTACCATAGTTTGCTGACTAGCACGATGAGACCCGGCAATATTTACAGGAATACAAAAATTTAGTGCGGCCTAGACTTGAAATATTAATTATCCCTGATTTTTCATCAAAAACTTCTGGTGCGATCTATACACCCCAAAATACGGTACATGTACACTGGCACGTTAGAACACTAAATTCTGAAAGTCGCACAACTAAAACCAATGGCATGTGTCGCACATTGCCATTAGTCACTGTCACTTGTGTCATTATGCAGCATAGCTGTAGCTGTGCCACTTGGGCCGGCTGTCTAATTTTTGAAGAAATATACCTATCGAGATAAAATTATATGTTACTTTATTTTACGTGTTTTTTATGTATTTGCAAAATAAAATTCATTAAGTGAACTAAGAATGAATTATGAACAAAAGAGCATCCACTACGGAGAGTTCAATATTACGACAAGCTTCCAAAAATTATATAAGACATGGTTCAATACACATTTAAAATAAAATATACAGTAAAGCTTCACTATAACAAACTCCAAGGGACCCAAATTACCACTTGTTTGTTATAATGAAGTTCTTTATACTGAAATCAAAGATTTTGGGCATCAAAATTTGTTTCCTCAATAAACCACTTTGAATTGTAGAAGTATACGATTTTAAATATGCCAGTAATTGTAGTATATATGACATTTTATATGTACATAATCATACGTAAGTAGGTATGTACTACATAGAAGCAATACCATAAAGAGAGTATANTATGACATTTTATATGTACATAATCATACGTAAGTAGGTATGTACTACATAGAAGCAATACCATAAAGAGAGTATAACAGTATATTAATTAAGAATACAGTACTACATAAAATGTAGGCCTACCTTTAAAACCTNTACCATAAAGAGAGTATAACAGTATATTAATTAAGAATACAGTACTACATAAAATGTAGGCCTACCTTTAAAACCTTAAAACCCAAGAACATTCTGCTGATATAAACTAAAATGTTTTAAGCACATTCAGTTAACAATAAAAGTTACATACATGAAACCATTTGAAAACAATACTGAAGAAAATGAAATGTTTTAAGAACAAAACATGAAACTTCAATTGGTTTCAACTTTAGAAAAGAACTTTTTTGATGGATGTCTGCTTCTTCATGTCTCCAAGTTCTTTAGTTACATCTCTTTCTATTTTTTGTAGTGATGACATGTGATAAATTTACAGATGTCAGGAAAAGCCTTTCTAACACATCCAATCCATTACAGATTTATTNGTAGTGATGACATGTGATAAATTTACAGATGTCAGGAAAAGCCTTTCTAACACATCCAATCCATTACAGATTTATTCCCGTTGAGGACGTTTGATCTCGGTTTCCTCTTCTGAGTCATTGTCATTGCTGATAGCCTTAATGTTCTCTGCAGGTATCTCGTCCGTGACAGGAGAGCAAGTGGATACCTGANGTCATTGTCATTGCTGATAGCCTTAATGTTCTCTGCAGGTATCTCGTCCGTGACAGGAGAGCAAGTGGATACCTGACTATCCACTGACAAAAATCACTGAATGAAGTTTCATTATTGTCGAATTTTTTCTTCACTTCTACCCAGGCAGCTTTACACTCCTCTTCTTTGGTGTATTCAACTTCCTGTGTATTTGCTAGAAACCCTGCCTTGGCAAAACAATTTGCAACTGTGGCAGGTGTGATTCTGTTCCATGGTAATACGAGCCTGTGCTTCAAGGAACTTCTAGCATCTTTACCAGATTCCATTTGGCACAGAAGGAATTGCATTGCACCAGTTGCTTTTTGTAGTCCTTTTTGACCTGTGGAAGGGAAAAAATCACTTTGATGTTCTTCAGTGCTGATATGTTAGCATTATGAGCAGGACAGTTATCTATAAACAGCAGAATTTTCCTATTTTGCAGCCCCATCCTACAATCAAAACTCTGGAGCCATTCTTGAAATAATGATGATGTCATCCATGAACTTGAGTTGGCATTGTATTTGCAGGGAAGGTGTTTCACATTTTTGAAACATCTGGGTTTTGAAAACTTCGCAATCACTAGTGGTTCCATTTTCTCAGACCCATCACTATTAACACAAAACAGAACAGTAAACCGTTCCTTACTTTTCTTTCCTCCATGACAGGTTCGACCTTTTACCTCCAAAGTTCTGTCTGGGAGAAGATTGTAAAAAACTGCGTCTTCATCACAATTAAAAATGTATTTTTTTTTATATCCAGCGATAAGTGTGTGAAGATTTTCCTGCCATTTATCCTGAACCTCAGGATTAACAGCAGCAGCTTCTCCATGTACTTTCAAAGTGGTTAAATTATGCCTTTTTGAACCTATGCAACCAACCACCAGAAGCCTGAAAGTTTTCAATGCCCAATTTAAGGGCTTCTTCTCATGCCTTTTCCTGAAAAATATTTCTGCCAACTGGAATGCATTAGCCAGTCAAATAATTTCTTCTCCAGTTCTTCATAAGGTGAAGGGCGCACAAAAAATTATTCTTCTCAATAATGGTGCGTTGGGTTAATATCGTCGAAAGCGTGGATTTCGCTATTTGAAATTCGTTCGCAATATCATTTTTTTTTCTTCCAACGTCTACTGCTTTTAATACTGCCAATTTAGTTTTTAGGTCAATTGCCTTTCGTTTTCTTGTCAGTATTTTTAATGAAGCGTGATCAAAAATTATCGTACAATTCACCAACGAAAATTAAATGTAATAGGGGAGACCAGGGCAAGATGACAATGTTAACAATTTTTGTTGTTTATTAATTTATTTTTAACGATAATAAAATTAATTTTACATGAACTGTTAGAGTAGTCCTTCGCGGTATTAAATATATTACCATTAAATTTTTCAAATAAAATAAATAAAGGACAATTTTATTTTTTCATAACCTAATCAAATTGTCCTCTTGCCCCAATACTGGGGTAAGATGACTTTGGCCTTGGGGCAAGATGACAACACTGAAAAAGGTTGAACATATTTTATCTTTTGAATATGTTACTTGGTTTAACAAATGATAACTGTGTTTTTACATCTTACAAAGTATCAAACTAAGCATATTGCATTGTAACGTAATGCTGAAGTGTTTAGTTGTGCAGCTAACATAAGTCACAAATAAAAATGCCATTTTCATAATTGGAACACTCCTCATGCCACCACTGTTGGCATTTACAGCACTGGATCCATTCTTCTGTTGGAGGGTCACAATATTCCTCTTCACAAGCAGGACATCTTATAACACCATCCTTTGAAGTTGATGCAACTGGACTGTTTGGCCTGGATTTTATAGACTTAGGCATACAGGAACTTAGTTTTTTACTCCGTTTTTAGCTTTACGAGTTTCTTTTCTCTATTTTTTTAAACGTTCTTGTTCTTCCTTCTGCTTTTCCCTTTGTTCTAACATTTCTTTGACGGGTGTGCTTGTAAGAATGCTTCAGCTCAGTTTTTTGCTTTTTCTTTTTTTCTCACATTGTTTTGCTTTAGGCAATGGTTTGAAATCAAAAACACTAACAGGCTTCTTTGGTGCATCGGAATCAGCATTTGCCATAAGTTCTGGTTCTTCTGGAGGGTTTATATGTTGGTTTTCTACTACCAGGGTCTGAGGACTAGCACTATTATTCTCAGTTTCATCGCCAACAACATCATAGTCAGTAGTTTTTGCAGCAGCAAAGTCATGTTCGCTAAACACAAGAGGATTATAAGGCTCGATCCCACATTCTTTAAACCCATTGACGGCATTTCCAACTGTAGCTGCTTTGAAGCAAGCGGTGCTTAAAAGCTCACCAATATTTTTGTCTGGAACGGATGCGAAATACCACATTCCTCAGCAAAGTCAAAAACCAGTCTTCTACACTGTTTCTTTGTTAAGCCAAATAACATTTTGTCCATTGCTGTGAAGTAGGATTTTAAATCATCTTGCTGTGCAGCACTGAAGACTTCTCTAAATCTCCCTCCATGAACCGGCATCTCCTGAAATAAAAAATTAGCATTCTAGTGAAAAAAGTTTCAGGGCTCAGATTTTACAGATTTAATAACAGGATTTAAAACAAGAGATTAGGTCAATTAATTACCAGGTTCAAATTAATATTTTTCTGAAAGCCTATTAAAATTTATATTAATTATCCTTACATTTTCATTTTTTTTCAAGCGGCGACGAAGTGTAGCTTCAGGTACGTTAAACGCATTTACAGCTACCAAGCAGCTCATACGTCCTTCTTTAACATTTTATAGAGCAGAGGCCATAGATTCTTTGCTCCATGCTCCTCTTGAGGATTTCTTCTCATAGTGTCTAACCATATCTGAAATATAATTATATATATCATTAATAAACAGTTATAATTAAGTATTAATTAACTATAAAAAATATGCCTCCCACTGACAAATAAGACATTCGTCATCTTGCCCCGCTCTTCATCTTGCCCTGGTCTCCCCTAACTATTACAGCAAACATGGAATTAAACAAACANCCCCGCTCTTCATCTTGCCCTGGTCTCCCCTAACTATTACAGCAAACATGGAATTAAACAAACACAATGTTTACATACTTTACCAAGTAACTCATAGAATGCACTAACACTATAGGTTGACGTAAAACTTTTGTTAAACGGCATAGATTTCATAGGCAGTGTCACAATCCTGCACTAGGCACTAAGCTGCAAGCGTTTTCTTTGCCGCACCACGTTGTACTGTAGTATCAGCTGCTGCTAACGTAGTTCTCCACTGAACCGCCAGCAAGCGCTAGTTGCATAAGCCAACACAAAAGCTTGTGACCAAACTACACCACCAAAGAACTGCAACATCTATGAGAATACCAGTCAAATTTGTATTTATTTTCGTATTGTTAAGTGTCCACGGTGTTTGTGGATGCAAAAAGTTAATTTCATTTCCGTTAAAAAGNTTGTATTTATTTTCGTATTGTTAAGTGTCCACGGTGTTTGTGGATGCAAAAAGTTAATTTCATTTCCGTTAAAAAAAATTACTACCAAAATTTTTGGATTCGTGAAGCCCAAAAGGTGTTAGTTTAAGTGAATGTTTTATAAATCGACCATAAATTTTAAGCGAAAAATTTGTACTACTGGAAATTATTTACATGTGAAAGTATAGCATTTTAGCGGGACCAAATGGGTGTTCATACTAATGAAGTTCGTTGTACTGGTGCTTTACTGTAATGTATGTTTGAGAAAAAAAATTTAATATACGATGCATAATTATAAATTACCATTGCTTTATCTACAATTTTTATACATAGTGCCAACTGNAATTTAATATACGATGCATAATTATAAATTACCATTGCTTTATCTACAATTTTTATACATAGTGCCAACTGAGAATCAATGTACATTATATAAATTATTAAATTAGCAAGAAAGTGTAGGAGAATACTATTGTCATATATTTAATTCTAGATTAGCTAACCTATCTTCCAATCATACTTTTCCAGGCTTAGGACTGGTTGAATAGTGTTCATTACAAAGTCGTATTCAGGTGTATTTGAAACTGAATTAATGTACATTAATTAATTTTTNCTGGTTGAATAGTGTTCATTACAAAGTCGTATTCAGGTGTATTTGAAACTGAATTAATGTACATTAATTAATTTTTACATATTTTGTACACTTTTATTTACTTATCTTATTTTTTTGTTTTCATTTTCTTGTTGTTTTTTCTTACAATCCATTGAATCTCTCTATCTGTATTTACATTGAGGAACATTATTTGTTCAACTTTGCTGCTTGTCAACCTCGTACGGATTTCATTAATTATTAGGCCAGTTTATGAAAACATTAGTTCGCAAGGAACTTATGTGACCACAATGTTTCAATTGGTGACAAATACTTTTTTTAAATTGGGGTACAAGTATTGATGTTTCTTCCACCATGCGAGGGAGCAAGTTAAATTTCTGACTGGTACTTTTGCGGCAGCAACTCGTCCGAAAGGTACATATCCACCTCTTTAATTATTTTTGAAAGTGGTGTACCTTGGGTAGTACATGTCGCTGCCATTTAATCAAAAATGCTCCACAGGCTCAACCTATCATTCTTGGTGTTATCGGAGACTGAAGGAGTGGTAAACACTGTTGGGTTTTCAGTTTCAGCTATCAATGCTGCTACCAATTTCCTTACCCTTTCTTTCGTCTTAGTGGCTTCATTTTGANTGGGTTTTCAGTTTCAGCTATCAATGCTGCTACCAATTTCCTTACCCTTTCTTTCGTCTTAGTGGCTTCATTTTGGTCCGAAAACCCTTGCATTTTGAATTGAGGGTCCATGAATGTACACAATGTAAATGTGCGACTTTGTTCGATTGATTGAATCAATCTTGTAGATCTGATTTAAGAAGAAGAACCGTATCACTTGTTTNAAATGTGCGACTTTGTTCGATTGATTGAATCAATCTTGTAGATCTGATTTAAGAAGAAGAACCGTATCACTTGTTTCGGGTAGATGATCAGCTCTATCTATGTGTTTTTGACAAGCTTCTTTAAGACATCGGGTCACTATAATGTCTGAACTTCCAGATATATATTTTTCACCGCTNTGTGTTTTTGACAAGCTTCTTTAAGACATCGGGTCACTATAATGTCTGAACTTCCAGATATATATTTTTCACCGCTCATGGAGTTAACGTATTTCTTCAAATGGTTTTAAAAATCGACATAATTGAATAAATAATGTCCAATCTGATGAGCTGATAACTGGCAAACATCTGTCCGTGAAAGCCCAAGTCTATCGGACGGCTTCTTACAGCGACACAAAACATTTGAGCATAAAATAAGTCAAGTTCCAACGAGTTTCAACAGCTTGACTCAGCTTTGTACTTATGTAACCTCTCAGTGCAACAATCCGTTTGACTTTGAATTACGGTTTTACTAGATGGAGGGCATTTTCTACAATTAAATTTAAACAGTGAGCATATTTTTACTGCTTTTATGATATTGGCAGCATTGTCTGAGATCATAAAATTGACTTCATTTTTCAATATATATTTGTCAACCAAGATGCCAGTCNGATATTGGCAGCATTGTCTGAGATCATAAAATTGACTTCATTTTTCAATATATATTTGTCAACCAAGATGCCAGTCTCTGTGGCGATATTTTCCGCTGTGTGGTGGCCTAGAAAATGGCAACATCCCAACAATACAGTTTGAAATTCCAGTTCCTCTGTTAAATAATGCCCAGTGATGGCTATGTAACTCTCAGTTTTAAGAGACTTCCACATATCTGCAGTCAGGCATATGTATATTTCAAACTCCTTTAGCAATTTTGTTTTGTATTGCATCTACGCGAAAACATATACGAAGAACGTAATATCATAAGTTACAGAAAGTTGTGGGTAGCTGGTATTCGGGTATCCAAGGGCAAAATTGTTTGATTGCCCTTTCTTCTACAATGGAAATCAAATGAAAAATTTCTATACACAAATCTAGTTGTTCTGAATTAATTTGGTTTTTTTGTTCATTGCTAATTTTTGAGGTATCTATTAACCTCTGTTGTTTAGAAGATTTTGCACTCTCATCAGTGTTCCCGCCCGGGCCTGGGATGTTGAAATTTTGACTTGTACCTGGTATGCTGGGATCCAGTGAGACAGGTGGTGGTCCTTGTAGGACAGGTGTAAAGCAAATTTAGGTATTTGAATTTGATTGCAACGAAAGCGATATAAAATTTGAAACATGTTTTTTGTTAAAAATTTTATTTTCCTAATTTTTATACAAATTTTTATTTAAGTTTACTAATATTTACAAAACCAATTAACCCACACTTTTATACGTAAACGTTCTTATATCAACTATTGTGATGGTTATTCACAAACAAGCAAAATAACAGGCCCGTGTAACTTGTCAGAAACTGTCATATTATGAAAAAAATCTAATCAAATCACTAAAACAGTAAAGAAGTATGAACCGGTTTGTCTCTTAACTTTCAGCTAGTCACATGCACTTAATGCAGTCTCTTTTGCTCTCGTAAAGTTATCTTATCGGCATCCTTTTTCTACATTTAAAACTATAATAATAAGCCTATCATACGCTGGCACGCTCATTCAAAAATCAACTTGCTTGTGTGTATGTTAGAGTTCAAAATTGCTTATGACCGTCGAGCCGCCTACGATGTTATTTTAACGGATGACAATTGATGAACGAATGTTTTACTAGGCTTCTTTGTTTACGCATTGAAACGAATGCCTGAACTCTCGAATTAAGCCATTTACAAATTAGNAATGTTTTACTAGGCTTCTTTGTTTACGCATTGAAACGAATGCCTGAACTCTCGAATTAAGCCATTTACAAATTAGTTTAGTCATCAATCAACGGTAAACCGTCAAAGCGTTGATTGGACGTAGACGGTTGATTTGACGAGTTCATTCATTGAACGCCCACCGCTAGTCCAAGCCGTGGTTCTGAGAAATAATTTTTCTTGACTGCTTTTTGAGACTCAAAAATTTTATATTCATGGCTTGAAGCCAAGTCACACTATGAGAAGCTNATTTTTCTTTGACCGCTTTTTGAGACTCAAAAATTTTATATTCATGGCTTGAAGCCAAGTCACACTATGAGAAGCAGCTCATGAGGTCTTCTGCTTTTGAGAGCATGTCAGAAGGCCACTGAGCTTTGTTAGTTCTGGGTCATGCTTTCGGCATCTATGCAACAACAGAAAATAAATGAATCAATGTTTGGACATGATAAACAGGGCAATNCTGGGTCATGCTTTCGGCATCTATGCAACAACAGAAAATAAATGAATCAATGTTTGGACATGATAAACAGGGCAATGGGAGTCACATGAGGATTATTACATGGAGACATCTACCTGAAGAAGAAAAATGTATTAAATAATGTAATAGACGAATCACTACAAATTTTATGTAATACAATGTTTTAAGGTTAACATCATTTCAGAAAATGGTTCAATCACTTAGTTGCATTGAAATTATCTACTCACCATTTGCAATGCCAACTTGAACAATTACATCACCACAGCGTGAGAACGTAACATGGCCTTCTCCATCAAACGCTCCGCACAGACTGAACTGGTGTTTGGGCGGGATGCGGGCATGTGCAGCGCTCGGTTTTCGCTGGTATTCACTTGTCTAAATATTGTGGTTTCGACATTATGGGCATGACCACCATTGTCCGCCGACTCCCATACCCATTTCTCCCCTACCTTTAAATAATTTCTAGTATAATACTTTTACTTCTGGTCCCTACACAGGACAGATGGGACACCATCTTTCTAAAACTGACTGTGGTTCCACCTTCTCTTGCTGCTGTTTTTCCTCTGGTGTCACTTACAATGATGGTCTGCAGTTCTCGAGGGAGTGTCTTGCNCCACCTTCTCTTGCTGCTGTTTTTCCTCTGGTGTCACTTACAATGATGGTCTGCAGTTCTCGAGGGAGTGTCTTGCTTTGACGTCTTTTCCCCAAGGAGATCAGGAATTCACTACAAATGGTTTTCTCAGTTTGATGAGAAAGATAAAAGTTTACATGAGCATTCACGCTTGCAATGTCCGGTGTAAAACTAATCACCATTGGCCACCTTGAATGATGCCCAACAGAATGGTTGGCACACTTGGTCCAAGGCATTGTCTACCACCTTTCGTATAGTTGTAGAAATCTATTATTTCTGGTTTGTTGTCCTCACAATCAAGAACTGACTTTTTGTGATCCATAAATGAGATAACTGCTTGATTTTTTTTTGGCACATAAAAAATTAGTGTCTTATCTGCTATGAGAGCAGTTTTTGTGGAATGAAGGGTCCCGTGCTTATTTGGCAAAAACCTTGGAAGTTATTGCTCTTGGTAATTTTAAAGAATAGCTACTTTTCCGAAAACAAAAGAAAAAATTACTGAAGGTGGTATAATTCCACTCTACTAATTACACAGAACAGGAATTTATGAGGGACTATAACATATCAATACAAATCACAATTACGATGGTGGGGAGTGCTGTGAAGATCAGGTAAAATGTGGGGTAAAATATGTAAGTTATTGTTATATTTTTGTATGTAGTTACGTTAAAANTGCTGTGAAGATCAGGTAAAATGTGGGGTAAAATATGTAAGTTATTGTTATATTTTTGTATGTAGTTACGTTAAAATGCAAAAAGACTTAACCGAACATTACCTAACAACATGGAATGTAAATACAGAGGTACTGTTCACCATCACATAATANTGCAAAAAGACTTAACCGAACATTACCTAACAACATGGAATGTAAATACAGAGGTACTGTTCACCATCACATAATATTCTATTTTGTGATGCGGCAGTGCAAAAAATACCTGTGCATTTCATATCACGAAGTTAGGTTGTATTCGGTTAGATTTACTACATTAAAAATAGCTACACACATAGTAATATACAAACCCTTGAATACCACAAAATGCAAAAATCTGTCATACACATAATAAGACATACTGGAAGTATGCGAAAATACTAGTCTAAGTAGGCAGTGGGTACAATTTTCCCGTGGTGATCCCGCCACTCACGCTTTATTCTTTAGGCGTTCGCACCTTTATCGCGATCAACGAAATTCATGCTATGATTCACCCGAAGGTGCTCATAGTCATGCTCTGAACGGCAATAATACACGTGCCAACAGTCACTTATAATTGTTGTTTCATGCTCTACGAATTGCTTGATTATGTTCAGAAGTGTCCTAACCCTGGACGATGTGACCTTTATTATGCTTACGCTTCCCAAATTTAGCCACATCTATCACAAAGAAAGAGTTATCCACCCCTCCATTTTATCCCTTGTCTCACGAATATACCAGTTAATTACCACCTCGTGACAAAAGGACAACCAATCCACGACGGTAACTATACAAATATGACATATTCTACTTAAAAACTTGGTGCAAGGATGTGAAATAGTAAGATAAAATATGTTATTTTATAAACCAGCGCTATACTTAATTTACTTTTCCAAAGTATGTGATGTGCCAAAAAAATTTTCAAAAATTACTAAGCACCTATCTTATATTTTTTATAGACACTAGTCCTAACTGATCGTTGACAGCAAAGAAACTCACTGTCCTCGGACAATTCTACTACCGTTACACATGAGTTGCACTTTACCTCATTCGACAACACTCCATTTTCTATTAAATAATCAAATAGTAGTTGCCAAAACAACGTAAATTCAATAAACTATCGAACATACAGGTAACACCCACCACAGACGACTATCATGCACAGAAGCACTTATACTTGAACCCTCCATTCTTTAATCACAAGCCTTCACACGGTCGGATTCAGATGTCACAACTCTCGCACACAGATTTTATCTATTTTATTTTTGACGTTCTGCTTATTGCGTCATTACGTTCTCATAAATGTCAAACAGGTCAACTATGCAAGACCCATATATACATATATATATATATATATAGGTGATTATACAAAAGTTGGGTAACTTTTGACCTCATTTTGTTTATAATGGTTTTTAACTGATTTTGATATGAGGAGATGGTTAATCTAATCAATATACTGTTCTAGATGGGACCGGTCACTTTTTTAATTATTTTTAGAGTTATTTGGATTTTTCTAAATTTGACTGCCAGATGACTGATGAGGGTGACATGGCACTGATTAAATACACAATTTCATTGGAAAATGTAAGATTTATAGTTACTTTAAACATGTTTGAAACCAAATATCTTAGAAAATTGTAATTTCACACAGTTCAACAATCAAATCACAGTTGCTATTAACATTACCTATAATTATGTAATACTGTAAGTACCTAGTAACTCAGTCTTCAAAACTGTCTTTTAACATTTTTAATGCTAACTTAAATTACTTTGAGGTAGGTTTTCTTAAAAAGATAGATTCGTAGAAATCAACAAACTTAAAATTTGCATCTTTTCTTGTACTTTAGTTTACAATTACAAAGTAAAATGACTTTAAAAATAAACAAAAATCAGGTTTTTTGCTGCAACAAAAATATCTTCTTAAAAATTAAAAATAATAATTACTTTTCAAAAACGTCAATCTTCTCTTTGAATTGGTAAAATACCCTGTTACCTTTGGTAACTAAGTTTGGTACTGGTAGTTTTTTTAATACCTGGTCCACTGGTACATCTGACGTATCATTTTCGTCCAGCTTAAACAGGGTGCCAACCTAGTTACAAATCTTGAACGTAATTCTCAATTCACAGTCTTCATCGTCAACAAAAGAGCAGATACACACATATTGATATTCTGTTCTTCGTGCTACATATTTGACCAAGACATAATCACCACTGCTATAACAATTTTCTTGTTGTGCTTTTACATAGTCACTAACTCCTGGCATAGATGAATTGTGTTCCAAGCTAGGGTTGCCATTTGTGTTTCTCACGTAGGCAGATAGTAGCAGATTATCATCTTCTGAGTCCGTGAATATGATCGTTGTATTTAGATGTGTATCCGGCTGTTCTGTCTCATACTTAATAGTTTCTAACTTGTAATGATCACATCCATCAGGGTGGCAGAAACAACTAAGTGACTTCATTTTAAGCTGGTTTGGAAAATAAGCAGAGCCGGTTACCTGATGCACCAATAGTGTCCTCTTAAAAGCGACAAATGCAGACGGCTTTTCGTTAATTACGGTGTCCATTTGCTCAATTTCATCTGCTCGTATACCTTGGCATCTCTCGCGAATCACCACAACACTCTCTTTAAGATCAGTTACGTCACCTCCTGTAGCGATCACTTGATCTGCTGTTCGCTTACATGTGGCCCCCTACACCATCGGGTGCCCCCTTTCCATGGCCAGCCTCGTGATAGTTCCAGGTATATGTCATAATGTTAGGATACATTTGTTCCAGCTTGCAGCCCAGCACGTAAAACATGGACTTGTTCCTATATTGAGTTACGAGACCGTCACTGACCAAGTGAATATGGTCAATGTTTNCAGCACGTAAAACATGGACTTGTTCCTATATTGAGTTACGAGACCGTCACTGACCAAGTGAATATGGTCAATGTTTGGTGGTAGTGATGCTAGCACTGGTTTCAGATGGGCCCAAATAGCTCCGACATTATGGGACATTTAATGACATAGTGCAATGTGAAATAACAGAGTTTTTTAGGTACACTACAACTGTGTGCAGCAAAATTTGGGTACGCGAACCGCCAAAATGAAAGGATTGCATTTCCTGGTTGTACTTAGACAAGTTTTCTGAAAAGTCCATGTGTACTATGGCATTNCGCCAAAATGAAAGGATTGCATTTCCTGGTTGTACTTAGACAAGTTTTCTGAAAAGTCCATGTGTACTATGGCATTGTTTTCAGATAAGGACTCCAGTTGTTTAATCACATTGTACTGGTGAACTATGTAAAAAGTATGGCGGAAAAAATTCCCCATATCTTCTTCAAGTTTCAAAATGAGATCTTTGGGTGAGATTATATCTGCTTCTTTTTTATATTTCGTAATAAACCGTTCTGTCTTTGTCTTGAGATCAATTATGGACTCCTTTTTATTTACCCACTTTTTGAACAAGATGGGCTTTGAATTATCGAGTTCTGCGTAGGGTAAAGTTTTGGAGCAACAGACCTCACATGTCCTCTCTAGACACTTTTCAGCGTTTCGATCGCAACAAAGCATTTCCAGCATATTTTGATGATTACTTACAGTTTTAAGTATATGTGCATTTTTCAGAGCAGCAAGTTTGAGGTCTAAGTTTTCGTGGATCGTGCAAGTACATGTGTCCCGGTTTGACAAAGTAGGGGGTACGACCCAAAATGGNTGAGGTCTAAGTTTTCGTGGATCGTGCAAGTACATGTGTCCCGGTTTGACAAAGTAGGGGGTACGACCCAAAATGGTCTTAGTCTAGTAAATAGAGAATAACTGATTTTAAATGGAACCGTTTTTAAAAACTTTT
Source organism: Clitarchus hookeri (assembly GCA_002778355.1). Classification (NCBI taxonomy): domain Eukaryota; kingdom Metazoa; phylum Arthropoda; class Insecta; order Phasmatodea; family Phasmatidae; genus Clitarchus; species Clitarchus hookeri. The sequence goes on from NQII01007491.1 coordinate 74,066, forward strand.
TGTAAAAGTTTTATCAAACTATCAAGCATCAAGCAAGTATCGCTTCGTTTTTTAATTTGCTTCAGGGATATAAATTCCTTCTTTCCGGCTGCTTGGCGGCTATTAGCATTGTCTTCTAAAAACTGCTGAACTAATTTTTGAATTTGGTTTTTCTGTTCTTTTTTGTTTTGAAAGGTTGTCCAATTTTTTATGTCACCGCTTTATTTTTGATTTGCAATAATTTGTATTTGTTCACTACTCTTGCAGATATTACTTGTTTATATTCTTTTTTCTTTATGACTCTTTATTTTTGAGTAGTTTTCTTCTAGTTGAATTTTCATAACTTCACCGAAAAAGGCTTTCTTTACTAATTCTTTCTTTTTTAGTAATAACTTCATTTATTTCTTCAATTCTTGTTTTTGGCATATTTCCAACATATTTAATGGCTTTCTTTAATTGTTTTTTAACTCGTTTATATTTTTGATGCTGAGTGTTTAGTTTAGATTTAAGTTTCGAAATAATGGCATTCATTTTCTTTAATTGCTTGTTTCTGTGCTTTCTCTGTGTTTGACTTCTCCTTTTAGCTTCTTGCCATCTTTGGTCTTCGTAAATTTTTAGTCTATTTTCTTCAGGAACATTTGGCGGTCCATCGTCAGTGGTTGAAGGTGTATTCTGATGCAAAAAAGTTCTTGTGTTTCGGTTCAACACTTGTTTTTTCCTATAATTTGACGAATACTCTTTCCACTTTTTTCTATTTATATGTAGCTCTGGAGGCGTCATGTCTTCAACTGTTTTTCTTTGTCCTTTCTCCTTTTTTAAATACTGCACCCTTTGTTTTTCTTTATACTCTGCTAATTTAATTGGATCACTTTTAATTCTGATTAAACAAGCTTCTTCAGTTTCTCTTTTCTTTTTTAATATTTCCTCCCTAGACAATTTTTGCCTCTTTTTAGATGGTGGCATGATGTTTTAGCCTGTAATAAGTAAAACAAACTTCAACGCACAATAATATTTCAGATAAAAAGGCTCTGAACTAAATACCCATCAGTACCCTGGTAACACGTCAGTCCGCTGACTGCAATGCCAGACATGGGACTGACGACAGAGTACTGATGAATCAGATATAAATTTGAGTTTATAATCAAAACTATTGTTTCCATCGGTATTTTCAATAACTAGGAGGTAAAATTTTTACAAATTACAGTTAACCATGTTTAAAGCAAAACAAAACACAGGCATTGTAGAAAATGACTCGCCACAGTACTGAAAATTTGACTGGATCCACACATCCACATGCGATAACTTCGCCACTGGCACTGTCACCGTAATGGCTGCCGTGTAAATTGCATGTTTTGTAGTTACCTTTACTACCAACATTCAAAACTGAAAGATTGTTAACTTTGAGTAAGCGATATATCGCGGGAATTTCAAATTTTAAAATCGCACAACGGACTGACAGATGAATTGCATGACAAAGTTTTTGTTAACTTTTTTAAATGGTTAATTGCAGTTACTATGATAAAATTTGTGATATATATTCTAAATATATTAAAGATAGTGAAATAAAAAGGATTGCTATAAATAGGAAATATTTTTGTCTGCATCCACTTGATTGAGTGGTTTTGGCATTATGACACGCCAGAGGACTGACGTTTTGAGGATTTCTTGTGTTTTATTTACTTATTTTTGGGGTAAGTCATTTAAATTGGGTGACCAAATAGATAGGGTTTAGTTTTATTATATCATCATGAAACATAACCAAAATATAATAAAATGCCTCAACTATTGATGGATGACATGGAGTTACCCAATTTTTGTATCATCACTCACATATATATATATATAACTATTGTGGGTCTAGTATGTCTCCTTAAAAAATGTCCCCATTTATTATAATTACCGAAAACCAGTTGTCACCAGTCACAATCATGTTCTTCACGAGTGGTTTAATCAATCATAAAATTGTCAAGGTTGATACTGAAAATTTGTTTGGTTTGGAACACGGAAATGGCGCACAGTAAACAAATCCATTCACAAAGTAGCGAGTCTGAATATCTGCAACAATCCCTATCTTTATGCAATATGAAATTGTGCAGGAGAAGGAAGAAAAGAATTGCAATGCTAATTGTAAGTACCAATTCTAAGGTGAACTTATCATCTAAATTAAACCAAAGATTGATTATGATTGTATACTGAAAATGGATTTTATGCACTAGAAAATAAAAAAAAGTGCAATATATTACAATGTGTGAAAACATTGGTTATTAGTATCTATCAATAGGTTCCAAGTACCTCGTAAACAAAAGTAAACATCTACATAAATCGGAGCATTGCCCTTATGTTAGTCTTTAAAATCTCCAAAGAATTCTAGGTGTTGGAGAGAACACTGTCATGGTTTTGAAAGTCATGTGATGTCACCCTACTTTTTATTATGTCAGTGTAGATCCATGGGCAAACATCTACATGACTAAACTGTTCCTTGCTAATCCTAATTTCACAGGACTATGAAATCTTGAACTTAGGAGTGGTAGGCGTTTCTTGGGCTAACTTCTTAGTCAAAAAAACAAGGGTGACGGCAGATAAGAAAAGATGTATTGATTCTTGCTGCACCAACAATTTCTACAAGATCTCGTGGAATCTGTGGTGAAGATTGTTTCTTTACGTTCTCAATAACCGCAAAGTTCCTATCACATGATATAAATGTGTGTCGACTTGTAGGGAATTCATGTGTTATCTCGTAAAAAAAACCTTTTGCTATCAATGTGAAATACATAGCGAGTACCTGCTGATTTTTGTTTTGTGCTCTGCAGTTATTAGACCATATAATTAAATGTTTCTGTTCTTTGATTACATCTGTATTTAGAATGTTATACAAACAGTTAGCAATTTCTACATCCATGACTGGCTTGTTCCTCGCTCCACATTAGGGTGGTCCACGTTTGAATGAAGAAAAACTGAAGTTGACTGAAAGATCACGCCACCCTTTTATTTTGTTACACATGTCTTTATCATCATATGTGCAAAATTTGAAGTGGTTATCTCTACTAGAAGGGGATGCTCATCGAATTGGAAATATCAAAATTAATTGTGAAATAACTAATTATAGTAGGAAGTAGGGAGTTCAGAAAAATACAGATAGATGTGGAGTAATATGGTTTATTACAATAAAAATACTTAAAACAACCAAAAATACAAATCTACATATAACACGTTTCTTTATTTGCGATCACATTTAGTAGTGACTGACGTTTTGGTCGTCTCAGAAGACACTTTTTTCCTGTTCTGTTCAACAACATGCAGTATAATTTGCTTTTCGTCTTCATTTTTTGTGAGTAACTTATTATAATCTTTGAATAATTTAACACCCCTTTCTGCTGTATCATTAACGAAAACGTAAGTTTTTAACACTATCTTTGCCTTGAAGATAATCAAAATTTTCATTCCAAATTTCTGGGATTTAACTGCAAGAGACAGTGTTTGCGATGTGTTTTTTTTTGGATACAAAGGCTCCCAAGGTGGTCTCACTTGTTTAAAATTGCAGGGTTACCTCTGACCAAGCAAGAGCCAGCTTCAACTTCCATCTCCTCAACAATGGCTGCTTTCTCAATACGTGTCACCTTGTCAGAAAATAAGGCAAGGCCTACGAGCTCGTCGGACAAGTACCATAGGTGACGTTCTATGACACCCCTTCCAGCTTTTCCAATTTCCGGATTGATGGCTTCGTATGCTTTGAAATTTTCCCACAGTTGTAGATCATTACCTGGTGCTTCGGCTGCCAAAGGAGCTTCAACCCATGCTTTGGTATACAGCAGCGCACCAAAATTGACAAACCAAGATAGCTCTTTCTCTTCTCTTTTGGTCAGCTTAAACATGTTCTGATCCCTAAACAAAAAGATTTTAATTGTATGCAACAGTTTTGCCATCCAACGCACATGATTTATTGAACCAGGAGATTGCCAATAAATCTTCTCAGGGGTTTTTTTTTTAGAACAATCATCGTGAGTTTGATAAGCTCGTGGTAGTCATCTCGTATTTGTTTTTCTCCAGCCACAGCTTTTTCAAGTACCTCTAGGATACTCTGAGCGAATAGCTCTATGTCTGGACATGAATCAACCCCTTTGTAGTGTTCACAGGAATAGTTCTGCCAAACTTCTCTAAACCTTTTAAACAAAGGATTCTCTGGAGAGCTTGATGGGCCAACAAAACACAATTTAAATACCTTAGCAAGTATTATTTCCAGCACGTGATGGCGACAAGCAAGCCATAGCAGATTCCGACCTATGCTTGCTTCCAGGTGAGCACATGCTCCTTTTTGGGTCCAGTATTAGCGGAAGTTGTATCGAAACTAAAAGTCTGGGCTTGCTCTTTAACATGCCATTGCTCTAACAAGCTTGAGGCAGCATGAGCTGTTTTCACCCGTTCCTGCTGTAAGTTTAGGTACACCTAGCAATTTTTCGCAATCATTTCCAGAGACAAGCACAGGAAGGCGGTCAACTTTTTTTATTCTCCAATACGTTAGGGAGTATTTTGCCGTCCCAATGTACTACAAGTGGATAATTTGGCAGAAGGGATTCTTTGATGTAGGCATTCAATTCTGTCCTGGCTTTCTTTCTTGCTCATTGAATAGTGCTTCATGAAATCAGTAGAGAAGCTAGGTCTTGACCAAGTGCGGCAGCTTATGGAATTATTAATTGCATTGCCTCTCAATCTGTTATTTTGTTGCGATCTAGAGCGTTAGTAACATGTGGTGTAAAAATTCCGCTCGTCGAAGGCAAATTGTCCGCAGTCTTATTTGAAACAGACACATTAGTTTTACTTCCTCGTAATCCTCGTGTGCATTACTAGAAGAGCTTGTAAAGCTGGAATCAAGCAGTTGTGGACTTGAAACTGCCGAAGTGGAGGCCACACATTCAGCAGCAGCTTTTGTCTCAGTTCCTCGGCCAGTCGTTTGCGTTTTTGGACGCCTTCTATTTGTTTTTCCAATTTCTTATCTAGCGAAGTCATAATCATCTTGTTCTTGCTTCTTTGGTCGACAAGAAAGCCTCTATCTTCTTCAATCTTTATTTAATTAAAGGTGTCTGCGTGGGAAATATCAAAAAGTTCATCTAGTTCTTTAATAAACAACATTCCTCTGTCTTTCTGCACTTGAGAAGCTCTTGTTTTATTTTTATTTAAAAGCAGCCATGTTTTATGAATTTTCTCCAATTTTTCACTGCGGTGTTTTGGTTGTTTAGTCGATATACCAGACTTTTGCTTAATCTCAAGTAAATCTTCTATAAAAAAATTTGCGGAATCTCTTGCGTCTTTTTTCTCTTTTAAAAACTTGTTATACCGTTGTTGTACTTGGTCTTAGCGTCGGAAGCTGATTCAGCCGAGGTAACAGCTCCTGTTCCCGTAAACCGATCAAAAAAAATTTAATTTTTGTGTCTTGAAGAGGCCAGTTTTCAGCACTAGTGCACTATTTCACGTCTTAGTCACTTCTGTCTTATGAGAATCTGTTAAACTTTATTTTACAGTACTAAAGTTCACTTCAACATGTAAACATAACCTGTAAAAAAAAAGCTAAGGTTAGCATTTTTCTAAAAAAAACTTAGGTTAGCGTTTTTCTAAAAAAAACTCATAAATTGACACTCTTTGAGCACCCTCTTGCACCAAACCTAGAAATTTGAAATTTTACATCAGTAATTCAAAAGGTAGAGGTAACAAAATTAGGGAGTGGCCCAATCGAAAATAGAAGAAAAAAAATTTTTTTGGACCACCCTACTCTACATGTTAATCATATTGGTTTGTATTTTCCACATGAATACCAATTTCTGCGAATTGCCGGCTATAATACATCTGGGAATGTGTGTGTTTTGGAACCAACATCTATTGCATGTCAAATTTAAAGTTTCATTGTCAGACTTAGCTGATTGGGAATCTTGTGCCATTGCTTTTTGGCTGGACTCAGTCTGCCGATGATGGATTTCTAATTGCATCTTAAAATTTCCTCGTTCTTTGTCTTAAATAAATCACAGTTTGAACACGTATCAGTATGAGGTTGACCAAAGCTGAGTTTATATTCTTTCTTGAATATCTTGTGATACCTCTGGTGTGACATCGGTGGTATATGGATCTTCATATGCATCTAGAAAGTTGCAGTATATTGTAGACACATTTGGATCTGGTGAGAGACCTTTGTTTGGAGAGTCGCATGTACTGTAATAGCTCTTAATTGCTGGAAAGTATTGAATATGGTTTAGTATTTGATCTTCCCAAGCACCATTTTTTTTTAGACTAGATTCCCCACGCTTATCACAGACACTTACAGTTCCTTCCATAATTTTCTCAGTAAGTAGTTGCACTCTATGTGGAGTTACACCAAATATTGCCCAGAACGTTTTCTTGCGTACTTGATCTTCCTCATCTCCTTTGAATGGCAGTGTTTATTTAAAACTGCTCTGACTTTACTGGCCTTAATATNGCGTACTTGATCTTCCTCATCTCCTTTGAATGGCAGTGTTTATTTAAAACTGCTCTGACTTTACTGGCCTTAATATTTTTTCCTTATTTGCCATTTCTTCATCATGCTATTAGTGTTGGCCGTATATACTCTCTGCGGTATGCCTGCTGTGTATTGTAGTTTCCAACAACATAGAACTGATGAAAAAGTTGTACCCTAGCCTCAGTAGTTATACAAGAACAGGACAACTTGCAGCCAGTCTGTAAAAAACAAATATGAATGATTAGGCTCAATGCCACAAAGGTTATTAATATTAAGGCCTACACAGTATTGTGTACAAATGTAGAGGGTAACAGCTACTTTGATGAGCAGAATCGTCCTTTAGTGCTATTCGATTGACACAATTTATGTCTTGCAAACCATTACAAAATGCATTACAATATCCTCCCAATATATGATTTCAGTACAACCTATTCAACAAGTCATTATTATTCACATAACCTTAAATGAAAGCAATGAGACCAGGTCATGGCCTGGAATAGAAAAAAACTGCAATGTGTTCATCACATTAGCAAATTATGATATTACAGTATTATATTTTGTACATTGTCATCTTACAATATAATGTTAGTTGGCATACAAACATGTTTTGGTGTTTTTGCAGGTATTATATTTTGTTGTTCATTAATATATTCTACTCCTGAGTTTTGTTTACGTTTAATTTCATTTCCACGAATCTCCACCTTCCTAGGCACTTTTTCACTTTCCACNCTACTCCTGAGTTTTGTTTACGTTTAATTTCATTTCCACGAATCTCCACCTTCCTAGGCACTTTTTCACTTTCCACGACTGAACACTACTTACAATGAATATATGCAACAATGCAATTCTACGTTTTGGTTTGCACACAATCATAGAAGTTGTATTTAAGTTTTGTTGTGGCAATACTTCTGCTGCCTGCTTACATCACTTGGGGCGCTGGTATCACCCTGCAATATGCATTTTGGTACTTACACTTTTTGATGGAATAAATAATGTTTTGAAGTTATACGTCTTATGACGCGTTCAGGGTAAAAGTTTAGTGTGTAACGGAAGTTGTGCGTGAACAGTGTAACAAAATTCAACAGTGAACTACCGTTATTTCGTCTATTATGTACGCCAATGAATCGTTGGTCGTAAAGAGGTTATGCGCGTATTGTTGTATAGTAAAATTTTGAAAGTGTTTTCAAGTATTTGAAGTTATGCGCAAAAAATTTATTTTAGTGANGCGTATTGTTGTATAGTAAAATTTTGAAAGTGTTTTCAAGTATTTGAAGTTATGCGCAAAAAATTTATTTTAGTGGCGCCAAAGAAGTATAACTTCTAACACGCGTACATAAGTACATGCACCCCCATTTTTTTTAAATGACATGTCACAACTTTTTAATGTGGCACCCTTCATTTGGGCTGATTTTCTCTTCATGAACACTCGCTACCTGAATCTCCCTCTGAATGGTGCAAGCATCTCGTCCACTGGAATATTTTGACTGACACTTGAAAGTGAATTTGTTGCATATGTGTGATATTCTAACCAGTAGATTTTGTTTCTTTCCTGTTTTCTCAGGGTGTACTACATCAATGCGCAGAGCACTCTGCAAGAAGAGTAACTGGTTTTTGAACCTCATGGCTAGATTTATATCCTTATATTTGTATGCCCCACTCTTAGATTCAGCAGTCCAAGAAATGTCTTTAGCTCAACTTNAGATTTATATCCTTATATTTGTATGCCCCACTCTTAGATTCAGCAGTCCAAGAAATGTCTTTAGCTCAACTTGGTTGTTGTGTACACCAACTGTTAAATTTTTCGTTACATATTTGGCAGACATTTTAGTTCTGTGGTTTGTATGCTGAACAATTCCTTTGATGTCATCAGTAAACAAACTCCACGCCTCTTAAGGTGTCTCTGGTGTTTCGTGCATTTCCTTTCAACAGTGGAAGATGTAAAACATGATTATGGGTTTCTTGTGCGACTTGTCGGAGGAGGTATCTTGAATGTTTAGTTATCACGTACGAGAATCACATCACCACACTGAAATTTTGTTCATTTTCAGTCATTGTCATCTGCGGATATTTCTGACAGTTTCATGTGGTGGTGTATCTTCTGTTTCANAATTTTGTTCATTTTCAGTCATTGTCATCTGCGGATATTTCTGACAGTTTCATGTGGTGGTGTATCTTCTGTTTCATCAGAATATTCAATTCCTTGATATCCTAAGTAATTGGAAGTCNGACAGTTTCATGTGGTGGTGTATCTTCTGTTTCATCAGAATATTCAATTCCTTGATATCCTAAGTAATTGGAAGTCATACACTTATATACTTTCGTACCCAAAACTTAACAAATTAAAAGTTTAGAACTTTCCATTCACAAAAAATGAATCTAATGCAGTACTTTACCTCTTGAAGGAAACAAACATATCGCAGAAAAACACACTACATGCCCAAATACTAAAATAGCCCCCGAAAATAAACAAACTTGATTTCCCAACTCATCTTCGGAAATACTAACACTAAACACGTGAACTAAAATTTAAAAATTTTAGTCTGACATAGTTGCAAGTTACAAGTTATCAACATGAGACAAACATCTGGTACTTTAAAGTCAGTTATCACATTGTAGATTTTCGTAAAATAGCCTATATTTTGGCTCCAAATCTTTTGTCATTTCCAACAGGTTCGTTTTTTCTCCATTCTAATTTTGTGGCCTTTTGTAGAACCAAAAATCAGAAGGCAACGGGAAATCTTTTACGTTTTGTTCACTAGCACTTTGTACATTAGTGTCTCTTTCCCACGGACAAAGCACGTTGTGTGTGTGGCGCACACTTATACCTCAAGAATAATCACGACAATTTTACCCACAGTTCATCAGTGTTTTTTAAAGCAGGTGGCTTTTGCAGAACCAACTCAATACATCATATGTCCTTGAAGTCATCAGTCATCTCCTAAATGGTAAGTTTTGACAAAGGCCTTCAAAATGACAGACATACTTCCATTCAGAGGGAACCATAACTTAGATACTTTCTTTCTCTTTTCTAATAATACAAAGTCCCTGTCACAGGGGTAGAAACTGTGACCTGAACATAAAAATCTCTGATAGATTTCTGTGAAGTATTTGCAGTTAATCAAGTAGAAATAGTGTGCTAAAACTCTCCATTTATTGTTCTGCCCGACACAGCAGTTGAACCATACTATCAGTTTGCATTGCACATCTTCTTCAAGCACAATGAAATTGCTCATCACAAATTTATGTAAACAGGAAGCAACTTCAGCTGAACCTCTTCTTGCGGTGGATTCATTCTACAAATTCAGAGACGTTTCACTTACAAACGTCATGAGTTGTGAAATTATACGGCAGCTGTGTCTGGTAATATACCGTTGAATGGGACATTTTAAGAAATAAAACCTTTTGATAAACATATATCACATGTATATTGTTCACTTTAGCCATTTCCGTATCATGTTTTAGTGTGCTTTGTATGTTTGGTCTGCTTTTGCATGATGCAGTTGTTTATAGTTTGATTTTATGCATTTCCTTTTCTTTAGAAACTGGTCATCGTGTTAAACAAGGAATCTCACTGTCTGCAAATATCTAACCTGGGTGACCCGAAACGCAAATTAAACTGTGTAAACACTTTGCTTACACAACCTGCTTATTGATTTATCAGTAAACTATTCTCTGAACAATCAATACATTTTACAGAGGTTGAGTTCGGGACTGTGTTATTCTTTTGTGGATTTATTCCTGCTGTAATTGATCATCTGCTTTGGGAAACTCAAAAAGTGCTCGCAAATTAGAGCCCTGTCATCTGATTTGGCAGGAGGCCTATTGAAATGCTTGCCTTAATCATCTTAAGGAGTGGCAATTCCTTCTTTTAGTTTTTACATTGGATTGCATTTCTTACATTTCTTTCATCTGGCTGGCTCGCCTAATTCCATGGATTTTTTCAGGTAGAGGGACTGCTTATTGTAAGTCTAGTTATGGTATTCCTTGTATAGCTTAACTTAATTTCCTGGTTGATATCCTTGCTGACATTTTTGTCAGTATTGCGTACGCATTTCTGAAATCTACAACCTGTGAATGTTACTACCTGAACTGGATTAGCATATTTTATCTTTACTTTATATTATATGGTAGGTTGACAATCACAATCGTGTATATAAGTACTTTTTATACTATTACTGACAATGGAACTCAATTCAATTTGTTCACGTTCATCTGTGTGGTGGCAGGATTTTAGAATACCATCATGGCCACCCCGTGCTTTTCGTAAGAGGCATTTAATCGAGACGCAGTTGGGATCTGAAATTTCTTTAGACCATCTCTGCTGTTTTCTTCTTTTGTCATCTCTTTCTTTCCCTCTCACCAGGTCCTGTCGCATCTTCCCTCTACAGCATCGTCTTAGGCCAGGGTGATGTGTCTTACTTCGTAATGGCCTGTCCTAGAGAACGAATGCTGTTGCCTCCAAATTGTGCTTTTGTTGTAGATGGTATAGCAAACCCTTCTTACTGGGCCAGCAGGCAAATTAAGGTGTAGAGCCCATATCCCTGTATATGTACACCCATGTAGCACCAATTGGTGCCTTCTTGGCAGATTAGCAAATGTGCCTCGACCGAGCACGAAGAAGTGTTACCGCTCTACGGAATAGGCTAGTGCAATCAACCACAAGTCCTCTCTGGGCGGTTGGTTCCCCTCCTAACGGCACAGCCCGCAAGTGTCAAATGCTGGCTTCTTTCCTTTTCCCTCCAGAACGGCAGGCTGAGGCAGAGTCCAGTACAGGGAGTCTACATCATGGCTTCTAAAAGCACTCAAAAGGGAGGTACCCTCAACAGCACTGCAATGACACAGGTAGTGATTCAGATTGTGGTTATGTGGTTATATCCTGTTAAGTTACCTACACCACGTTTTTTGTTTATCCGTGGTTTAAAAGGGCACACTTTCGAAAAGATGTCCATTTTTGAATTGCAAAAAGTTATTGATAGAGCACCTGGTTGTCATGTTGCCAACTGTAAGCAGCTCACTGTAAGGCATGAGCTTCTGTCGAGACGTCAAATGTGAATGCAGCCCAGTAACGGGGCTTTTGGCGATTAAGACTTTCAGTTGGGCAACTGCACAATTCCCTGTTGAGGACGTGTGTCCCTCAACTCCAGCTAGGGCACCATCTGGTGTCCCGACCTCATTGCAATCCCAGAAAGTGAAGTCATATATAAGCTGCAGACTCAGGCTGTCATTGATATTTGCCATGTGCTGAGGACAACTGATGTTGCCAGCTGAAAGGAAACTGCTAAATCCTCCTGTTAGCAGATCTCGTTTGGAAGCTGCCGCAAAAAAATTTAACAAACCAAAGGCTCAAATCACTTATCCCTTCCTGTGTGCGACCATGAATTGCAGGATCCATCATCAATTTGCCGACTCTCCATCCCATCTCCTTGGAGTCTGAAGCAGAGATGGTGGTTGATGTCGATTCGCAAAACACTGGTGAAGGCTCAGCGGGCTCTAAGCCAGAGGTAAACACAAAGGGAAATTGAAGTAATTGATTCCGCACACTTTTTTTCATTCCTTATGTTCCTCATACAGTGGAACTTAATCTTGAACAGAAACAGTTCCTGCGTCCCTCATCCCTACAATCATTTTCTTTCAGGAAATGCACTTTTGTTCCATTGGTGCAGCTCCCTTCGAGGTCACAAGTTTTACCGCCTAGGTTACGTCTTGATGGACTGTGCCTGTGGTGGTGTCTTGTCTTGTGAAGGATTTTGTTAACTATGAAGCTGTTGCCCTTCATGCTTTCACCTCAGATCTCACCGCAATTTGTGATCGTTGGCGACTTAAGCGCTCATACGGGTGGCAGGGGTCGTGTAGTCGAGTCGTGCCTCACCGGTTCTAATATTGTTCTGTTGAACACTGGTACTACTACACACCTGCCATCTATACTGGCACTTCGACATGAATCAATCTTTCTTTTTGTAGCTCAGCTTTGGTCACCCATTTTGATTGCTCTATTTATCTAGATCTCTGTGGAAGTGACCATTAGCCAATCACATTAGATCATGTGTCGCTGGGTGCTAAGGAAAGTAGACTGGACACATTTCCAGAATTCCCTCCACTTCTATGCTGAGGATCCTCTTGATGTGAACATGGCAGTGGAAATCTTCAGCTCTACTGTTGTGTCAGCTAAGGAGACTACCATCCCTCAATCTTAACCTTATGGTCGTCTGCGTGTTCCTTTTCGGAACGACGAATGCAGGAACGCTGTCTGTGCCCGACGACGTGCCCAGAGCGACTTCATTTTGTCACTAATGGTATATGTTACCAGTAGGTTTATTTAAGACAATGTTTGGTAGTTGTACGGACAAATTCTCCGCACATTGTTTTCCTTCCTTCGGGTCAATAATAATATTGTTACTGAGTGGACAAAAGTAGCATATTTATTGGGTCAGTATTTTGCAGATGTTTCGAGCAATACATACTAAACACCATCCTTCGGGACATGTGAGATGGTGGGTGTCCACTTTGATGGCTCAGGTTAGGAGTGCAACCAGCCTTTCACTCTTCTAAGTTAAAGCAGTCTTTATCACACTTGAAGCATACATATGTTGGCCTAGACAATATCCGTTATGCTATGTTGCACCACCTCTCATTTAATGGGGAACTGGTTTTGCTGTGAATTTTTAATAATATTTTGATTTCTGTTGTTTTCCCTTCACTATGGCGAGAGTCGCCTCCTGTGCTCATCTTGAAACCAGGGAAAGTCAAAGGGGATGCTTCTAGCTTATGTCCTATTTCCCTCACCAGCTGTGTCTGTAAGACCATGGAGCGTATGGTTAATGCACATCTGGTCTACTGACTTGAAGCCTAGCAGCTATTATCGCCTCTTCAGTGTGGTTTCAGCTGAAATCGTTCTGCGGCGGATCATTTGGTTAGCTTGGAGGCTGCCATACAGACTGCCTTTCTGCGAGGCAGTACCTCCTAGTGGTCTTCTATTTGGAGAAGGCACATGGCGACATGGTATCGTGACAGCTCTCCACATGGGGATTTTGTGGACATCTCCCTGGTATCATACTGAAATTTATGTACTTTTGCACCTTTAGGTTTGCAATGGTGCTTGCTATTCTGGGAAGTTCATTCAGGAGATCGGTGTGCTACAGGGGAGCATATTAAATGCAACCCTGTTTACTATTGCTATCAACAGCATTGTGTCTGTTGATCGACCACCTGTGGAATGTACCATGTATGTCGATGACTTTCCTATATTCTGCGCATGGTGGAACATCAAGTCCAGCTTGCCGTACACCGCCTTAGCAAATGGGCAGACAGTTGTGGTTTCCACTTTTCCACCACCAAGATACAGGTGGTCAATTTCTGTAGAAGATGCGGCATCTTTCATTTTCCCAAGGAGCTTTTGTATGCCTCTGTTTTGCCTATTTCTAACACTGTCAAGTTTCTAGGCCTCTCGTTTGGTAGTAAACTCACTTGGAGGCATCATATTCAGTGCCAGAAACTCACTGTGTAAGGGACCAGAATCTTTTTAATGTTCTGTGTGGTCGTGACTTTAGTCCAGTGCTCACGAGAAGGCGAGGCTGTTTCGTTTCCTGATGACCTCCGGCAAATGCTGTGAGCAGCATACTCCCATTTCTACATGCAATAAGTATTTTTAAGAGTCGTGATTTTTTTGTAACTCTCTTACATGCTGTTGCAATGTTTTTGTGTTGTTGCTCATGTGAAGGTTTCAAATTTGTTTTTGATTTCTTTCCAGTGGGCATTGACACAGTTTTAGACCGCCCATTGTGTCTGGAACCTCGGGATTGGAGATTATCTGGATCAATGGTGTGCTGTCTATGGTTGTCTCGAGTATTATGGTTCTTGCCGCCTCAAGGTTAATCTGGCAGTTTTGGTACAAGTATAAGACTATTGCAACTTCATTTGCCATTCTCAAAGATGGGTCTTTGGTGTATTTAGCTTCAAGTTGGTAGCCCGAGATCACGAAATTTGAATGCACTAGTGGAAGGCTTCCCATCCAATTTTGGAGGTGGACCATAATATCAATTTCATGTCAGCCGGCAGGCCACCTAATGAATAATAGTTGCCTACAATAATGATAAATATTTAAATTAAACAAAGCTTTTAAGTTACACATAGTTCAATTACAATCAAAACATACAAAATGTCAATGACACCTATGAAGAGGTTTTTGAGCTAACAATTGGTCAATATTTGCTGACAAATCGGAGGTCGACAGTAAAATCAAGTCTGAAATATGTTTTGCTGTTAACAAAGTATGGTATTTGTTTTTCACATAGCTGAGAGTTGAAAAAACCTTTTCGCAGATATATGTTGACCAAATCTGCTCAAAATCTGCAAAGCACTATCACACTTGCCAGAATGTTTTCCTTTGGTACCAATTTCCAAAATTTTATGAAAATTTGAATCCCTGGATCAATTTAACATAGTTGGCAACGAATAACCCTTTCCCTGCAGCTTTAGGTTAAGTATGTTGAGGTACTTTGTAATATCTACTAAAAATGCAAGATCGCATAACCACAATTCATTTTTAAGTAGATCTCTCTCAGTAGGCATTGTCTTGCTTTTCTTCTAAACACTCCAAGACCTGTACCCTCACAAGAAGAAAATGTTTAAGCATTTCACCCTTAGACAGCCAACGGACTGCACAATACAGATGCCACTCCCCGTGTTCATTTATTTCGTCCTCAAATATAACCCTGAATTGTCTTCGATGAAGCGCTCTGGCCCAAATATAATTAATGCAACGTACTACAGGATCAATAACTTCATCAAACTTCATATCTTTGGCACATAGAGCTTCCTGATCGATGATACAATGATATGAAAAAAATTCCCAGCCTAAGGATGGTTTTAACAAAGCCACACAACCATTGGTTTTTCCCGTCATTGCAGGTGCTCCATCAGTACAATAGAATCCAGTTTTTCCCACACCAAATCCTTTTTGTCAACACATTCCTTAATTTTTATAAATATGTCCTTCCCGGTACGTGTAGTTTCTAACTGGAAAAGCTCCAATAAATCTTGAAATATGTTGTAATTTTCATCAACACCTCACGAAGATGGCTAGTTTAGACATACTCGTCAAATCACAAGTTCCATCCAACGTCAGCGAAAAGTATTTGCATTTCGTAACTGTATCCGTTATTTGGCTGCTAATATAATTTGACATATCTTCCACTTGTCTTGTCACAGTGTTTCTTGGAAGTGAAATACTGTCTGCTTTAGTTTTCACTTTTTTATGATTGCAGTTCTGTGAAAAAAATTGAGAAAATTTNAAAAAAAATTGAGAAAACTTCTTTAAAATTTCCCCAACCGAAAAAGGCTTCTTTTTCCTTGCTAAGAGTAAATGTCTTATATGATGTTTTCACCATATATTCAAGTTCATCAAATTTTTTTTCAAATAGATTCTGCTGGCCAAATATTTTTCTTTTTTTTTTTATAAACACGGTTCTAAGAGCGCTTCCTTCCGGGTAATCTTAGTTAATTTTTAAATGATTTGGTTTAAAATGCCGTTCTAAATTATATTTTTTGGTGATGGCTGCTGTAGTAGAACAAACAAGACTTATGGGCTTCAGTGCTTTGCTCTCAGTAAACAAATATTTCATCTCCCATTCTTCATGAAATGTAGAAGGTCGATAATTTAATTTTGACGTACTTTCTTTGCTGAGAGCCATTCTGGAAAAAAAGAAGAAAAAAATTATATGCTGTTCCTTCTGTACCATGTCTGATATTAAAATATAGCCTTTGCCTTTTTTTCATAGCTCCTCCCCATATGTAACATTACATAGCTACTTGATTTTCATGTCCCTAAGCTTTAAGCTGGACCTCAAACTAAAATACACGACCCCGTTACAGTTTTATTATAAGTAGTATATTGATTGATGGTGATTTCAGCACTAAATCACAATTTAGGCTCCTACACTTTGCAATCCAACCTACCTACTTGAATGTAGTGTGCAATCCTAGAAAAAATAATATTAACCAATAATAATAATAAATTTAATAAATAGGTATCCATAAAATAGTCATATTAATTCTCAGTACTTACCTATATGTCTATTTCTATTTTATATATATTTTGTTACTATATTTCTATATGAAACAATGTAAATAAATTAGCTCGTTCCATCTTGGCACTAGGAAAAACACATTATGTATGCTACGATCTTTAAAAACAAACGTCAACTCCTACACAAAACTGAGCGGCGGCGCGGGGCGGAAGGTCTGATCAACTCGGGTCATAAGTCTTTCCGCTTACGACCGATCGCGTTGCGGCTGGGGGTATTGAATTGGCAGCAGACCACTGTTGGAGGGGAAATTCATATGCGTTGGCAGGCCACTTTGTGGCCTGCGAGCCTGGGTTTGGCCAGCCTTGCACTAGTGCATACTTGAGCTGTGCAATATGGTCACCGTAGCCAGGTATTATCGGTAGTGTCTGCCTCATTGGGTCCATGTTATTAAGGATACGAATAGGGGTGGCCAAAGTTACTTTTGTCAAAGCTACACTATTTGTTATGTCTTTGAGTCTTTTTATTGTGTCTTCTGTTACTCTCTTTATTGGATTTATNGATTGGATTTATATACTCAGCACTCAGCATTAGGACCTGCATAATAGCCTGCTCTTGTAATTTGCTCTCAATTTGTATTGAAGGGACCTTCGTATTCACCTTGCCTCACTAGAAATTAGGGGTTCCCCAAATTACTCTTATGACCCCCTAGTCTATGCTTGTGAACACCATAACTTTGTACCTGTGCTGCTTCATGAGTGAATTGATAACTTCTAGTGAGAGAAAAATGTAACACTAGTAGGCTGCCGGAGTTTTTTTTGGCTCACTACTAGAGCCATCTAGCGTGTTAGCTGTAAGCGACAAACGCATGAATAAATACGAGCCAGAAAGTTACAAAGGAGAAAGAGTAGTTAGCGCCCAAGTATACTCAGTAATGNGACAAAGGAGAAAGAGTAGTTAGCGCCCAAGTATACTCAGTAATGTAATGTGTCAAGTTGACCCAATAGGTGCGGCTGAGATAACTCAGATGAAACAGTGAAGGAGTTAACAGCTATCAGATCTGGTCCACAGCCCACCCTTTCTTTCCATGCTGAGGAAGAAGCTGGTGGGGGCTGTGTGTATTGGTTTTCGTGTCTTGTTC